>VRMD01003616.1:0-10568 GCA_009872375.1 Sminthurides bifidus | reverse complement strand
ACCAAGTTTGCAACATGGAGCAAACTAAGTCTGCCTGCAACCCTGGAACAATTTGCCGTCGTTGCCAGCGCACTTTCTCCACTACATGCTCTCGAAATTAAATTACGGCGCAGTATAGAAGAAGCACTGCTGCGTTCTCTAATGCAGAGACATTTCAAACTTCTTCCAATGAGGTCGTCCCAGCTAGCACTTTTCCTTCCCTCCCGCGTATTTTATGTTAATGATGCTTTCTCCTCGAACCTTCCATGAATTGCTTTCAACAAAAGAATGGGCGCCAGCATCTCTGGTACATGATTTAATTTTCCGTTCCAGCATTTTGCATTCCACATCCAAGCTCAAGTAGAGCTCAAATTCTTCCTAATCCAGGGAAAGCAGTGCGATAAATAATTCCAGTCTACGCTGTCTTTCTCCAATTCCTTCTGTAGAACAACCTCGTAAATTCCCGCTAAGTGTTTACTTGTTTTTTATAATAGTTTATGTGGTATGCATACCATTAATCCTTGTTTCCTTAGGATTTTTTTGGGCATTTTAGCTCGTAGTGGCGGTAATTTTGAATCATATTTTCCATTCAAGCTTCTCTTCGATTCCTCTAGCACCTTGAAACTCAACCTTCGTTGTACTTTATAATTTAAAGAGTGAATTTCTTCGTGATCCTGAATTCTTAGTGAATCCCTTTGTGATTCTGAATTTGCTTAGGAGGTGGAAATTAGAGAGAGCAGATTTCCATTTCCCTCGCCTGACTAATTCTATTTAAAAAGATCTTTTTACATACCCTCTGGCACTGTTATTTTCCCATATGGAAATTGAAAAGGGTGTACGGGTACAAGAGTAGCGTCTGTGAACAATTGATTTCATGTTAAGATTTATTTCCTAGCCTGATTCCTCATTTGATTGGACTCCGTTACCAGGAAGTGAAAATTGAAACTGTAAATCTAACAGAGTGTAAATCGCTTGATTGTTTCAGCCATGTTGAAATTGAAAGTTTCTAAGGAACCTGGAGAAATCGCAAGATCGCAGACACTAGTCGTTAAAGCTCCTCGTCTTTCCCGCCATTATTTCTCATGGTTCATTGAACGCTGACTCTCTGAACCCATGGGACTGACGATTGCTTCACCGGGTACAAGAGGCAGACACTACTAGCCTGAATCCATTAGTGCTAATCAGCCTCGTGGAAGGGCAAATGTTATGCAATTAAGCATGAAAACTGATTCTGGGTAAAGACCGTTTTGTATTCTAAAAGGAGCATGGAGAAATCGCAAGATCGCAGACACTAGTCGTTAAAGCTCCTCGTCTTTCCCGCCATTATTTGTCATGGTTCATTGAACGCTGACTCTCTGAACCCATGGGACTGACGATTGCTTCGCCGGGTACAAGAGGCAGACACTATACTAGCCTGAATCCATTAGTGCTAATCAGCCTCGTGGAAGGGCAAATGTTATGCAATTAAGCATGAAAACTGATTCTGGGTAAAGACCGTGTTGTAATTACCACCATGTTTCAATGTACAAAAACAAGTAATAATTTGGGAGATGACAGGTGCAATTTGCCTTTGGTGTGGTGAAACCTCCGTGATATTCGGGTTTCCAGAAATAGCGGGATTATTTTTACGAAATACGTAGGCTGTTGCCATGAAAACAATTAGCTTAGTGTCGATTTCAGCTTTTGTTGCCTGAGCCTCATTTTCTCACTGGGCTTATTTCACAATGAACTTCTTTTCACCCGTCGCACATCTCCTTTTGTATGAACGAGCTAATGAGCTCTTTTACTCAACCCAGCGGGGGCTCAAACAAGTTTTTTTCGCCTCCGTAAGTTCAAAAGTATTAAGAGCTATTCAAAGACGCTAACTGGGAATCGGGGTAAGCGTTTTCTTTGCATTATGAAAAGAGGCCTTAAAATGATGTGACGGAAGTTTTCCATTTCCGTGGTGATTTTTCTTTCCATGGGAGTACTGCATGCAAAGGCTCGGGTTTCTTCGAAGACGTCATTGCTCCAAGTTGGGGATTCGTGACTGAAAAGGATGTTCAACGAGATAGTTTGCCGGCTACTTCCTGTCATTATCAATGCACTTTGACATTAGCTTCATGATTTTCATCAGCTTGAGTAGAAGCTGGGTGAAAGTTTTTCAACGTGAAACGAAGCGTGTTACACGGCCCAAATGTAATAAATTGATACGAGAATCTGCAAGAGCTACGGTGATTGAAAAGGTCGCTTCTGCAAACTATCTTTCAGTTTTTTTTCGACAGTATTGCGTACCCCCCGCTTCAAGAAGCTCGAAAGGGGATGTTACTGACGCCACTTTTCATTTGTATTGAATGCCGAACCGAAGGCTGACTTTCTGCCTAACGGAGGAAATACAATGAATGGCATGATTGATTTTATGACCGAGCTTACACATTTCAAAAAGTCGCTGGTCTACCTACGCAAGTCTTTTTCAGCTAGCCTATTAGACACACGACCAACTTGAATTGAATCCACTGGTTCTTAAGCAGCAGATGCTCAGCTCCAATATCCGCTCCATGTCATTCAAATCTCATTTTCATGAATGCGACCACTTTGGATGTCATCGCAGGGCCTTTGGAAATGTAATTGAGTCGTTTCCCAGGAAATTCTCATGGAACGGAGCTTTTCAAATCTTGTTTTAGCCCATTTTACACCGTTATTTTTTGAAACGTGATAAAATTCACCATGATATACAGCATCGGGGATAAAAGAGCTGAATCATTAGAACCGTATTGCGGTTGACACGGCTGTTCCATGAAGTATTTTTTCCATTCCTTATTTCTGGTCGAATCTACTTCTGGGCCGTAAAATCTTTGGCCCTTATCTCGGCGGCCTAATTCCTGCCTTTGAACCCATTTCTGACATATTCCTTGAGGCGAAGAAACTATCATGGCAACTTCCCATCGGCTAAGTTTGAAACTTTGTCTTATCGTCTTGCACAGCTTTGTTGCTAGTTTTCGCGCTATCTGAGACAGAACTACAAATGATCATGAGGATAGGACTGTGAAGAGAAGAATATGTTTCTTGAGGCTGGTGCGAGTCAAGGAATTACGAAATGATAAAGCGTCTTGGTTACAAGTCTATCTTTGAACTGAGAACTGTGATGGCAAGATTTGCTCTTCAAGAGGAGAATGAACAATGTTCTTCATTCTTCTATAACACCAAATCCTGGAGGAAAGGAGGAGGAAATCCCTTAATTAACTCTTCTGAAGAGTTAATTAAGGGATTTCCTCCTCGTCAGCGGATCGTGTAAGACATGTGCAATTATGCAATCAGCTTATCCACTCCGCGTATTAGTTTTAAATAAAAATTCCAAGACTCTTACTCTTTCAGGTTCTACTTTTATATGTTCTACCATTGAAAAACTAGACAAAACATTGAACATGGAATGCCGGAGGATGTGTATAAATTTAGGATCAATTCCAAGACTTCAGCACCAGGGGAATCTTAATTCGGATTGGGATCGGAGTAATTCGAGATTCAATTACCCATAGCAAGTACCGGTTTTATCCACTTCTAGTAGTATCAGATTTGCTGACTTTCAATCATTTTAGCATATTTAACATATTTGCAACTCTTTTACAGTACAAAAAATGTGGACAAGACACCTGGCAACTAGAGTTCAAAACGCAACTTTTTTCATCTTTGTCTTGACTAAAATACTACTTTTGGTACTCAAAGGAGAGAATTTTGAATTTATAGTTGAGTTCTGGTGGAATTTTGACTATTTTTTAAACCAATGAAGATTAGCAGCCAAGAACTTAGTCGATCTGAAGAGTTGACGATTTCGGTCCAACTTTTTGTAAGCCACGAACAGCCCTCGTTCCTTGTCACACAACTCTTGTGCGTGAACGACGCTCTTGAGACGTCGCGACGCCAAAATTAATTCCATCTTTTCCAATTTTCAAACCCGACATCCGAATCAGCGTCATTTCATAGTCAGAACTGATAATCTAGTCAACATCAACACGGCTGTATTCCGGGCTCATTTACGCGATCGACAAAAGAAAGCCGTTCCCGGAAATAGGAAAAAGTTGATAAAAGGGCGTAAAAATCCTTCGGCTGGGTGCTCCCATGTTCCTGTCCTTGGAGAAAGCATGCTTTCTCCAGCTGTTCTCTCGCCTGCTAACAAATTCGTGGAAACATTTTTCAGACTTGGGATGCTGACAACTCGGAAATTAAAAAGTGTCTTTCGCCATATGAGGAATAATGCCCAAGCTCGCTCGTGCTCAGCAACCAGTACTCAGGTTTGCCACCTCTGAAAATGTTTTATTCAACAAAAGTCTACATCCGAGACCAAGATAAATTAGATGAAAATCGGAAAATTTTTCATATTTCCAGCATAAGGTTCGGAATCACCATATGTTGTCAAATGTAGAGAACAAAGTGAATAAGGCATGCAGTCAATAGGATCCCAAAACTAGTTAAGAGGAGGGAAACCTACTCTATTCCAGACCGAGACGATTGCCTTTCAACTTGCTCTTGTTTGTACTAAACATGTGAATTGTGCCAATTCTGCCCCATAATCGCTTTATCGTTGCCATCCATTGGAACTGAAGCTCGACAAACAATCTGGTAACACGAGTCTTCCGAATTCGAGCACTGTCGACTAACATGATGTCTTTTCCTAGGACTGGCTTCAAGTCTTAGAGGATCCGATTGCAAGGCAATCAAAAGAAATAAAGCCAAAAGAAAATAATCCAAGATTAATACTACTCAGAAAAATACTTTGACAAGTTTCTGTTTTCATGATGACTGACAAAGGATTAGGCAGTAATCAGATCGAGTCGAAAGAAGCTCAGACTATTTTCATGGCCTCATAATCTCTCTAATACTTTCCCTGCTTGCGAATAGACTCGATCCGATTTCTTCCAGAAATATTCCATTTTGGATTACTTACACCACTTCCTTGTGTGCTCAAGTTTCCCTCAATTTTCAAGTTACAAAACGTTTTAGATTACTTCTCTTACATGACGGTATTACGAAACTCAAGGAGTTCCCACACGAGTTTCCACAAGCTACTTTTATTACCTCTTTCATTTCGAGGATTTAGTTGCCTTAAGATCCTTATTAAATAGGATTTTTTTTTCAAACATTGTTTCATGCTAATGCACGTACATATGTTTCCAAAGCAAATTGTCATGAAAGAAACGTAATGAATTCCACCACCGCATCAATGCATATTTTGTATGTCAATGCTACAGGTAAGCATGTGGAATACTTTTAGGCAAGAGACACTCAATCTCAATCATTCAAAAGGTGAAGACAGCTTCCGTAGACAGGATTTGCATTCGGCTACTGAGATTACTAAAAGCCACTCTTTTGTGCGTCACACTTTTAATCTTATTTATGACTCCAGTTTTTATTTTTACTGGAAGCTATCCACCGTGTAAGAGTGCACTTTCCATAAAAATATTTGCAGTCTCCAGTAGTGAAAATCTACTTAGAACTGCAAAAAAATCAAATCTGTCGTTTATATGTCATTTGATACGCTGATTTTGAAAGGAATTCAATCATACCGCGGAATGAAAAAGCACACAGCGCCGTGTTTCACTTTCAAGTCGAATTTCACCGTTTAATCTACCCACGACTTATTTCCTCAGGCTTTGAAAGTGTTTTTAAAAGAAACTTGAGACCAGAATAGGCTACGATACCGACCTGTTTTAATATCAAGCTTGTTCATGGAGTCGTAGCCCTTCTCTACTCAAATTTTCATAGCTACAGTGCAGGACAGAGATTTTAAATTTTCGTACTTCAAACTTCCTCAACTGAGCTTATCAACTCCTGCATCCGATGGACTTTCTCCAATTACACAACTTGTGACATGAGTCATATGATAAGGTTGTTATACGAGTAAGCACATGACTCGGTATAGAAGCCTGACTAGATAAAAGCCTGTGGTGGTAATGCACCTGAACTTTGCATAAATAGCTAGTATACTAGGAAAATTTGTGACGTGGACATGAAAAGAGTAGGAGCTTTTGTCCCTTTTGTCTATTTTGTCTCTGTTCTTCGTCAACGTCACGAACAGATTATCAAAGCATCTCCAGCATTCGTTTTCCTTTTTCAACAGTTTTCTATTTCAAAGAGATGATTTTGCCTTGCCTACGAGTGTACTCGAAGGCCCAACTCCTGCTTTGTTTTCCAGGAAAAAACAACCCATGATTCCATAATAGCTTCGTTTCCACTCACCCGAAAGACCTGGTATGAGTTATCAGCTCGACCTGACTTCCATTCATTTTAGATGAGACGAGAGAGTGACCCAGTAATGTTAACGTTTACTGCCAAATCGAACTCTTGGGAGCAACTTGTGAGGAACCGCAAACCTCGTCTGCCAATCAACGAGCCTTAAACTTTCCCTTTGTCATGGATGTTTGTGTCTGGACTACTTCCCCACGTAGCTGGAGGAAAAACTTGGGGGAAATTCCTCAATTTCATTACTCCGTTTAGAGCCGCACATTGTTATTAGTAACCCAGTCGTGCATGATCTGGTCATAATTAACTCGTCATAGTTGCTACATTCCCGCTTTTAATTTGCATTGTGCCATGTGATTAATTATGGTAAATTGGGCCATTCCACGAAATGACAGAGCCTCTTCCTCGCTCCGAGGGACTGGGAAGATTGCGATGCTAGCAGAAAGTCAACGTTTGAAATTCAGGGAGCCTTTATCGTTCACTGGGATTGCACCAGATGTGAATGGAATGCATGAAATTCCATGTGAGCCGCACTAAAATTGTTATTAAGTTATCACATGAGAAGGTAAAACTGCAGGCTCAGAGGCTCTGCATTGCCAATTGCCAGAGCTCAGTTGAGTGAAAAGCCGTCTAAATGTTACCCTTTGCCAAGTCCTTGATCCATCTAAAGGGACAATGACGCTGAATTTGTAAACTTTGTTTGCCACATGATAAATAATTGACCGAGTCATTCATAAACCAGATATTGACGTCACCAGTCTCTCAATTAGCTCCAAGTGAGTAGCGAATGCTCCTTGCATTCCATCCGATGGAAAAACTTGTGCATATCTACAACTCCAGGCTTGCTTCAATTTGTTGGAGTATTGTCCTAGTAGTTTGCTGCTGCCTTGGCGGGAATTGTAATTCAATAATCGATCTATTTGACAAAGTGCTGATTTCATAGGACTTCAGTTTCTGTTGCGGTGAACAGACCATGGTTAATTAACGAGAAAACAAGGCCATGCATGGCAACGGTTGCTGCAATCTCTCATTACTTCCGATCACCTGCTTCCGACCACAGTCCCATCACTACTGGTAGCTGGAAACCGCAAAAGCCACGAACGATTATTGATGAAAAGAGTGTCAATACTGTAAAATTTTTAGCCGCACGGTAATTGAATCTCCCTGACGTCTGCAATCCTTCAACTGTATCGAATTCCAATTTAACTATAAAAACAGACGTCTACTTCACCCTGCTCAGAGAAAACCCGGGATTCTCTCTCGTTACTTAGCAAAGAGCAATCTTTTCTGAGTGATTTCAAGATTTCGTATAGCTTCATCTGGAAACTGAATTGAATAGCTATGGCTTCCTTGTCTTCTCCCTGTCTCTTTTCTTTTCCGTTGGAAGTTTCGAGAAGATAAAGGAAAGCTATATTTATGCCAGAGAGCTTCGCGGAAGTTAATTTAGACAATTTCTCAGTCTGAGCTGAGTGATTTTTATGACTTAGTCGCTCAAAGCACGCCCCCTACCACTCCACCCGGCCTGAGAGCCGAGAGCTCAAGGGGGGGGAGATGGAAAAACTGCTAGCTTTTGTACTTTTAAGGCAATAAAATCTGACAAATTCATAAAGCTGAAAGAGTATATTTCTGATGCTTTTACAGTTTATTGCAAGGAGAAGAATAAGCTCCGTAGGGTTTCATTACGCTTACTGCTACATATGTACTTATGTCCTCTATGCTCTTTCTTCCTTTTGATTCCGGTGAGGATGAACGTACTTAATTTTAAAGGTCCTTCTCCTTAAGTTCCAGGTACGAAGCGCCAAGTTTGACCTGCGCAATTAGCATGTTACAGGGACGAAGACCCTTCCACCACAAATCGTCAGGTAGTTGCCAAGACGATAATTACAACGTTATAATGGATGACCACCCTCTCATTATCTAGTTGCAGTAATAATATTTTTCCTATTAACAAGCCTCAATTACTCCTTTCACCATAAAACAATGAAGGATTCCCAGGGTTCGATCGACCTCCAAGGCTTGAACGTAGCAGTCATTAGATGCGCATGTAGACACCAATTTTTTGCCAAATTTGTGGCTCCTCGTTATTTTTCCACGGAAGACTTAATTGGACCAATGCCATTAGCAAGAATGTCGAATCGGAGGATGCACAACTGCCGTTTCGAGTGCACTCAAAGTGGAATTTACTGCTTTAAGCTTTATTTCTGGAACATCCCAGTTCCAGCGTTTGACTACCAACTTGTTATTTCAGGCACGCATTCTCCAAGCTACAAGAACCCTTTCACACTCAGATTCTGGTGAAAGTAAGACAATTCGTTCTTAACTTGAGATCTCCTCTCTCCTTCGCTCAAGTTCTTAAAGCCTGTACCGTTACCTCAACGTAACAACGCAGAGTCAGCAGAGAAATACTAGAAAATGATCAAGGATTGTGCTCCACTCCAGCACCAGTAGTTTTTCCCCATTAAGTTTATACTTCCCAATGGACTTGTGAAAGAAATTTTCTCTATTTATCTTATTCTCTCTTGCGGTTGTACACAGTAATTTTCATTCTTTCTTCACGCTCTGCTTTACAATTCCATGTATTTTAAATGAATACGGGCTTTGGTAAGAGCAGTCTGGGCAAAGAATTGAGCCAATTCTTCCTGCAATTCATCCCAGGCGAACCAGAGCGGAAGTAGCTTTTCCTGAAGCAGATAGCGGCAAAAAGTTTGGTCTGGATGAATATCATTTACTTATTCAGTTCGGTGATAAATTTGGTCACATCTACTCCACCACCATTCGAGATTGAATCAAAGTGTGCTAAATGACCATGAAATTTGTACCACAAAAGCATGGAGAAACTGGATTGAAACTGTTGGCACCCGGAGCGATAATTTCTTAAACTTGGCCTATTCCGGTGACAAACGACCCAGTTATGTTCATTCTTCACCAACTTTAAGCTACAATGGATTCCCAGGGAGACTTTTCAATGCAGCTGGTTGCACCAGATGCAACACAATCTGTCTTCCGCCGCCTGACCTCCTTCCTCGTCTTCCGGTGAGTCAGAATAGCTTGTGAGAAAACTGTTATCCAACGGACTCCAAAAGACTAAGATTTACCCTGACTTTCAGCTTCAAGTAATAAGGACAGACAGTGAATAAGGTTTCTACTCAAGAGCTTTCGGTTCATTGAGGAGCCCTTGAGATGAGAGTTTCCATGGAGTTGCTAAGTCGGATTTATATACGAATAGCAAGCTTTCAGGCTATAGACAGGGAAAAACTTTTATTCTTCTTAGCAGATTCCTTACCCGTGTTCAAGTGAATAAGTTCTCTAACGCCCAACTCAAGCATCATGGCGTGGGTTAGCGATCCCCCAAGAACGCCAACCTGATCGGAGAAAGTAGGAGGATGTCAGAGGAAACCAAGATTGACTGTTATTGGTTTCATCTCTTCCTCCCAACTCAATGTACTTGAGGTAAGGATCGAAGGGCTGCATGTGGTTTGTGACGTGACCAGGCTCACCTCCTGTTAAACTTGAGTTCTGTAAATAGTGCGAGGAGTGCACGTAACCATGGTGACGAGACAGGAAGCGCTGTATTTATTCTCAACAACCCCTCAGCAAATTTTCGGATATGAGCACGTCGTCAATGACCTTTAGTTCATGAACGGTTGGGCTTGAAAGGCCGTTTGTACAACTTTTTGTGGACGAATTAGTCCCAAAATTCAAACGTTTGTAGGCAGCGGGAAATTTAAAATTGGTACTTCACCTCATACCAGGATAAGTTCCCAAACTTATCTCCTAAACTTTCTCGATAACATTCATTTTGTTCAAGCCGTTTTCATTTACCAGGATTCCCTGGCGAATGTCTGGAATTTGCGACTTTCTATACGATCAGGACGATCTCGCAAGCCCCACATTCGAAAAATATTAGGATGCAGATAGCACGTCCTGCACCTCTCCTAGCTCGATATTGCGTTTTCGTACGAAACCGTGGCTACGCGTGCACGGCCACCAAATCATTCCTGGAACAGATATGGGGCAGTTAAGAGGCCTTTAGGTTTAGCAGAACCGCTAGTCCTGAGATCATAAATAGGTCTTGTACACTTGTTACTGACATTCCGTATTCCATAAGCAGCTCGCAATTTCAATAACTTATTGCGCCATGGGATAGCATCAGTTCCCAGTATTCAGTCGGCCCGAGCACCCCGGCCGACCAGTCCTGCACATCACTACAGGTCGGTCCTACACTCCAAAATGCTACCGGTAACGGCTCAAGAGCCTAAAATTGACCGAAGATATGCCCCATGTTTCTTGAGCATACGCTCAAAATGTCACTTATTTGCAGTCGTGAGTAGAATTACATGGAGGAAATGGCGGTGGTCAGCTCCGTTTCAAAT
>VRMD01003615.1:0-10571 GCA_009872375.1 Sminthurides bifidus | reverse complement strand
TTATGTGTTATATCCAGAGTTCACAGGCAAACCATTACCTTGTCTCGGGTGAATGAGCTGAAATGCAGACCAACCTTTACTTGTTCTGATCAAAATTGAATGATTACCGCTATAATTCTCATTCTCATAAGATTAATTACCATTTTACTGATGGAGGTTGGCTCGGGAATGGGAACCCTCATCCCCTTGCGTACCGGTGCGGTGTTGCAAAAAATGCAATGCTTGGGCAAGAGAAGGATAACGTTTGTTATTGCAAGTCTTCTCAGTAGAGCTCCTTGGTTTGAGTGCCAGATTATGAAATTTATGCCAAATTGACGTGTGCAAAAAATATTTTAGCACTTAAGATTGCAATTTGCGATCTCATCTAATTATCCCCTACCAATCTTAAGTGTTTGCTTTACAACGGTTTGCAATTCAATTACAGTGATGCTTCAAATCATGTTTAAAATTAATCTCTAGCAGATACCCGTACACGGTGGCATGTGTTTCAGTTGATAAAATGTGGCTGTGTAATTTTGATCGTGAATGGACCAGATGAGTTTAGGATTAATTAGCGTAATTCCTGATAATCACGGAGCGTAAGTTGACCCTTCTTTAATTTGCTGAATTTCATTCATAGTTTTACTTGCATAAATCCATCAATATACATATGAGTTCGATCTTATTTGTTTCTCATCAGAGCTAAATCCCGTGATTGCAATTGCAGACTCTAAAAGCTGTTGTTGGCTGTGACAATTGTTAACACATAGTGGCATTAGCGAAATCAAAAACTGAAAAGAAGAAAAACAGCAATGGCGGCGGAACCTGCGACAGGGGAAAGATCGGAATAGGCTGCAGGACAGGTTGCCATCTTCAACTGGATCCTTGAGTGACGATGAAAACAGTGACTTGCGGAACAGGTACCGCACATTACCGACACCAAATCAAGCTGGAGATGGGTCTTCAACACCCCCAAGTGCTAACATCCGTCCTACCGTAAATGGACATTATGTTAATGTAAGTTATTCATAGTATTATGTGAGCTTTATGAGTTCCTTGAAATTAATTGTAAGACTCTCAGAGAAGCAGTGATCAGCGCAAGATTTAAAGCAGGAATTTTTTGTATTTTACAGCACAATCATCAACCGCGCCGTCCCATCGCTGATTTAATGCGGTTTTACCGAGGGAATGGTCAAGAAGTAAATAATAATTACAACTATCAATATGAAGTGCGCTTCTTTTTGGTGATACTCGCTACTGCGATCATTGGACTAATGTACGTACAAGTAGAGAACAATTCCTTGCTAAAGCGACAACTGTTAGTTCCTCGATCCGTTGGTCATGTATATGCTAAACCGGACAAAAGACCTGCTGGAGTACATGAAGGTTCACCACCGGTAGACTCAACTACTGATGCAATGGACGGTGACATGAACGAGATGTCTGCATTTGATGATATCCACCACCCGGAGATACATCCAGATTATCAGTTACATGCAAAATACCTTTCTACCGTGCTGAAGAACCTTTGGGGACATGATAAGGAAGTTTGAAACTAACAACAACATAACAAAACCTTTGGGTGGAATAATTGAATTGAGCTCTAGGGTTCAAGAAGAGGATGATAAACCTGACTACATGAAGAAATTAGCATCTATTATCGACGAGCTGAAAGCAGCAAAAACGAAAGTAAAGAAAAAATCGTCGCAGAGATTTCAAGAAGAAGCTATGGGAAAGAACGCAGAGACAGAGTCAAGCATCCAGGAAAAACATGAGAGGAAACGTCGCATTGAAAAAGAGTGGGAGAAGCTGTTTGAAGGTCTCATGGATCTTAGCAGAAGAAAATCATGATGAAGAAAAAACGGACGAAGAAAATTTTGTGAATGCTTGGAATAGTGCCTTAAATCAGCACGTGGATGAGGATTTTCAAGAGGATTTAGATGTTGACCCCGAAGGAGATGTGATCACAAGTTGGTATTGGAAACGAAGAGCAGCGGTACAAGATGAGCAGAATGACATTGATCGGGACCCCTCTAGTACAAGGGGGCAACGACGTGGTGATCAGCCTCCTAGAGATGAAGATAGGTACGCTGAGAATTCTAAAATTGAAACACTGACACGTCAAGGAGCAATTGTTTCAGATTGACGAAGAACTAGAAACCATGATTGCCTTGCACAAGCGAATGATTCAAGCCCGAAATGAAGCTAAAGAAGCGCAAGCCAAGTTAGAAGAAATAATTCGCTCTTCCAACAAAGCCGAATCGCATGTGGATTACGAAGAAACTCTGCTTTCTAAGTCAAAAAGGAAAACCTCTCATCAACAAGAAGAGATTCCCTTAGAAGACGACATCCATCCCCTGTAATTAGTGCGGACCCGAAACCCGGTGGGAACAACAGTGAATGAATGAATGAATGAATAACTTTATTGCTTATAAGCCTGGGAACAACAGTGCTTTGTTATGTAATGTTTCTGTTTTGATAGACATTTGGTCCAGAATTGTACAATTTCATTCGCACTTAATCATTCACATGATCAAGAGCCGTTTCTGGTTTCTTATCCCCATAGTCATGTAAATATCCCCGCATAGCGTTGTTAAACAGTCATCCGTTAATTAGTACCACAGTTTTAATATTCGCATTATGGAGTTAAAGACTAATTTTCCGCCCTCTTTGCCCTGGCATTTCTTGTTTCACCTGTCCCCTGCATATAAAGTTGATCGACCTTCGAATCTACCATTGCATTTTTATGATCGGAGGCAGAGCTCCAGTCAAACTACTTCATCAAGTCAAGAAGTAATGACGGCAAAAAAATCGGTGCTGTAAGCTACAAAACATGAGTTTGAAATAAATAAATAAAGTTCCATAGAAAATCCGAGTACTGATGCAGCCGTGACTGTTTATTAGCTTGCACTACCTTTAATTAGAGTAAAACTACTTTACAAGTAAACTTAACATAACTTCCAAGGTGGACCATGGCTAACAACGATTCAGGAACTTTTTCCTCGTTCAAAAAGAGAAATCAAATCCCTCATGTTCTTCGTCTGCTGATTACTGCTTGACTGACGCCTTGGCACTGCCGGTTGAGGTTCGTTTTCTCCAGCTTTCTCCTGCTCTTCCTCAAATGATTGGTTCGAACTTGAGCTAGCTACTTCATCGTCCTGAACTTCTTTATCTTCCAGTTCATTATTTTCATCCTCCTCCTCCTCCTCTTCAGAATTTCCTTCCGTAGCATCTGCACTTAGCTTTGCATAGAACTTTTTCAATTGAGGTAATGCAGGTCCTGTAGGCCTCCTGTTCATTATCTTGCGACGTATTGACTCTATCAAGTATCCAAAGAAGTACAGTTTCATTCATCGATTCAAACGGTCCTTGTACTCGTTAATCTAGTTTTCGATTTTATAAGTTTAACTAACCTTTGTCGGTATGTTTTGCAATCAGGGTCTCCACAGGCTCTTGGGAAAGCATGGTATCTTTAAACTTGACAAACGGGGATTCGCTTGAGGGACTTAGCACCACCTTTTGCTCAATTCGGAATCTTTTTTTCTTTCCCTCCGAGCTAGGGACCTTGGCACCATCCTCAATCCTCTCTTCAGGGCTAGCTGGACCTTCCAAAGATTCAGGTGCAGATAAAACAGAGCCTACTGTGACGAAGTCGGCCTCAGTCTTGTCTTCATATTTATTAAACTGCGGAAACTTGTCTGCGAAAGTCCTTGCCATTGTATCCAGCTCTTTCTCCACAGGTTCGAGAGCTTTCTTTGCAGATTCGTGAATACCCGTCAGTCTATCGGCGAAAGATGTATCCTTTATGGGGGAGAAAACCCCTGGAGAATCCTTTACAGTTTCTAAGTCTTCCACCGTGCTGACGTGCCTGGATCAAAAAAGATAATCATTTCACATGCTTCGAAAATATTTGTCGTTTTAGCCCTAAAGTTTCTCATGAGATTTTGTAATACTTCTTTTGAAGTCTCTCCGAGGGAACCTCCTTTTCTGTTGTTGCCTCAGGGCTTGCAGACCTCTCTTCCGTGGTCGAAGAAGGCTCCTTTTCAGCCTTCATCATCGCAAGTTGCGCCACCTGTTGTATTTGTTCCATTATGGGAGTAGAGATTTCCTCGCTCGGTGTTTGTGGAGCCGTCACGTATCGTTCGTTAAGCTTTTCCTGGGCAGCTTCATGAATCTCCAGAATTTCTTCCGGTATGCTGGTGGTCGTAGTCAACTGTGAAGGTGACACAGGAGTGCCCTGTTCAACGTCCATGGCCGCCTCTTGCAATCTGAGAAAAATAAATCTTGTTGAAACTTGAGCCAAATTAGTTTACTTGTCAACCTCCAACAAGATACAAAGTAACTATTCCTTTGCAGTCTGTCAGCTAACCTTTTCGTTACTTCTAGAATTTCCTTGTGATCTTCCTCCGAATTGAGCACTGGTTTCAGCCATGCCACTGTTTCCGCTGGAACACCATTAAGGGAGAGTTGAGCAATCTGATGAATTCTTTCCAGGTCATTCTCATAGCTAGAACCCACATTCGGTTGTTTGTCCTCCACCTCTGCTTCGTACTCAAGAGGATTCAGCACTTCTTGTGCTTTTCGATGAATCTCCAAAGTCTGAGGATCGAAAACAGGACTGTCTTCTGATCCACTGGTAGTCTCCGACGGAACTTCACGCTCACTTGATTCAGCTTCCTTTGCCTCTTCAGTCAGCCTGAACAAAGATTGAATATTACCAAGACCGCCGTGGGCATTTGAATTGCCCACCAATAAATTACAATCGGGTCATATCGTCAAATTACCTTTGCGTTAACCTCCGTATTGATTCTTTCTCCTCCGTAGACGACAGAACAGGATCCAGCCATGGAGTTGACTCAACACGGACACCGTCCAAAGCCAGCTGGGCAATTTTATGAATTCTCTCCACAGGGTCGACCTCACTGTCGTCATTGAAAGCAACTTCAGGACCTTGGTCCGATTCTCGAACTTCCCTCATCGCCATCTGGGCAAGGCGATGGGCACGCTCAATGTCTTCTTCTACCTTACGGGCAATGTGCGGTGGAAGAGGGTCAGGCTCGGACATACGCTTGTTGGCACCACTTTCAGTTAAGCTATTTTCAAAAACAAAACCAGTTTAGTTTTACCCTTTTCGAAATCACCTGTTTGGAAAGACCTCAACTAGTACAACTGCCTCACTGAATCCTCAAACTCACCTCGTTGTCAAGTCTCTAATTTCCTGTTTCTCTTTCTCAGATGCCAGGACAGGTTCGAGCCAAGGCACGCTGTCAGCCGGTACACCATTCAGGCTGAGCTGTGCGATATCATGAATCTTCGACAATCGGTCATTGCCTACGATCTCTTCCTTCTCCTTTTCAGTTTCAGCACCAAATTCTTCTCTTGCTTTAGCATGGGCGATCATCATCAGCGCCACCGCTTCAGCATTCTGTCCGACATCCAACTTGTCACCTTCATCCTCTTCTTTATCATCCCCCGCGGCAGCTTCAGACTCTTGTGCAAAAGTCACAGCCTTCCTCAAAACTTCCTGAGCTTCCACCCTTTCCGACCTCGTACTCAACAAGGCTGGATGCGACTGAACAGCATCTTCAATATCCTCAATGACACGTTTGCAAATCTCATGAATCGTTGCCATGTCATCAGGTACTGGGAACTCGGCACTAGCTTCCTCATGCAACCTTTCGATTTCACGACTAAAATCTTCTTGTAAACTGAAGCCGGTATCAGTAGCCGCAGCCATGTTATCAGGTGCCTCCTCTTGATTCTTCGGATCATTAATGTAAGCTTGAATAGCTTCCTGAGCCTCCTCTCTCCTAGCAGGGCTCACCAAAATAGGCAGATTTTCCACAGTGTCCGTTACATCTTCAATAGCTTTTTGATAAATGTTATGAATTTCCTCCATCAAATCCTCCGGCTTCAGTAACTCTTTGGCTTCTTCGTGTAAAATGAGTACTTTAGACACAAAGCCTTTTGGAAGTTCAGGCATTTCAAATGTTTTCGTAGACCCTTCATCCCTAATAGGGTCTGGTGTAACGGGGATTTTCACCGTATGACCATCTTCAGCCTCCTCCTTACTTGCGAGCAAAAGTCCTAATTTTGTATCAACACCGTTAACTGTATGCTTGGCACACGTCGTGAATGTGTTGAATAGGGTCCTGGATTTCTAAAGGGTTTGCTAACACTAACACCTTATCACTATCGTCCTTTGTACTTTCTAATTGTAATTTCTTGTAGGGGCTAATCTCACTTATTTTGGAAACAAAAGGGGGCAAGGGGTCAGCCTCGGCGTTGGTTTCACCATCATCGTGGCCGTTACCGGCCGTTTGGAACACTGAATTGAACGCTTCTTCCACCAATTGTTGAGCTTTTTGTGAATACTGCTCGTCTAGCATCCGAGCTTTGGCTTCTGCCAAAGCTACTACGTCGTCAACAATGACCTTGGCTTCAACCTTAGTTTCATTAGCAGAATCCACTTTTGCTGCTATTGTCCTCATTGTGTCATCTAATAGGCTATTTTCTTGCATTCCATCCAGTGAACTTGACACTTGATTTTTTCCATAATTCATCGCCTTTTCGATCTCTTCATGCAAACTTTTCTGTTTCCCTGGCCATTTTATCTCCCAGGTCTTTGGCAATAGATGGCGTCGGTACAATGGAAGAAACGCTCATGACTTGAGATTGACTGCCTCGGGACACATCTTCACCGGAGGCCTGAAAGAGAAAGGTGGGAATTTTTTATTTTAATTTCCTCTGCCTGACTTCCACTGCACCTACTTATGACTCTATTCTTCAATACCGTGTGACTTTACCTCACGCTGCTTTCTCTCATCTACTTTAGGAGCTAGAATGAGCTGATCCACCGGGACTAGGTCTCCATTCAATGCTTTTTGACTCGTTTCATGAATTCTTTCCATCACACTGGAAGCCTTTCCAGCTGCATTGGTTTTGAAAGCCACTGCGTCATCAACGATTTCTTTGGCTCCAGTCTTGATATCTTTAAGAAAATCCTCCTTTCTCCTCAGTAAAGAGTCATTAGTCAAGGAATTTTCCTTTGCAGTGTCATGTTGCAAAAAATTCTTAACGTTATTTGTTCCATAATTCATCGCCTTTTCGATTTCTTCATGCAGACTTTCAGTTTCCCTAGTCATTTTATCCGCCAGGTCTTTGGCAACAGATGGCATTGGCACAAAGGATGAAATGCTCTTGCCTCGTTCAGTTTTACTGTCTTCTGACACCTCGTCTCCAGTAGCCTGAAAGAGAAAGGTGACAATTATTTCACCCCCACCCCACTTTCATCACACTGCGTGCTACGTTCAAGACCACGGGACTCACCTCCCTGCGCTGCTTTCTCTCATCCACTTTAGGGGCCAGTACGAGCTGATCCATCGGTATCAATTCTCCATTCAGTGCTTTTTGACTCGTCTCATGAATTTTGACAATGAGGTTCTTAGCCTCTGCCACCGCAGTGGATTTGAACGAGACTCCATTAGCTCCATTTCCGTTTTCAAGCACCCCCACCTCTCCATTTTGCGGCGACGTTTCCTTCTCTGAAGGGTTGTGTGACGTTTGAGGTTTTCCCACCTCATCGTCAGTGAAAACCAAAGCTGGATTGTCGATTCCCGTCAGACTTATTTTCTTCCCTGCTTGGCGTACAGTGGTCTGGAACTGCGTAAAACTGTCGACGTAAACTCGATCCGCCCGTCCAGAGCAGAGGCAATAGAGGTAAATGACAAGGCCGATGGCTAACCAAATCCCGAATCTGATCCACGTCGGCACTGACAGTTTCATGATCAGGTACGTATTCACTAAAATTGAGAGGGCTGGCATCCAAGGGAGTAATGGCACCTGACAATAGTAATTACAGCAACCCATCCGTCATGTCATGGCATTTCATTTTATGTAATGTGACACCTCCGCTTAAGTACCGCAGGATGTTGATACGACAACTGCACGTGGATTAAAACGTGGAGGAAAGCTTACCTTGAATGACAGCTTTGTATTGGACACAGCCTGGCGGCTGAGGCAAACCAAGCAGAATAACATTAAAAGGCCAAAAATTATGAGGAATGCAATGGCCAGTGGCGGATAAGCGTCTCTGTTTTCCTCCTCATTTCCCTCGCCGAGAATGAGGGTTGCGCAAAAAGCGAAACATAACACCCCTGCAAATATTATGTGACTTTTAGGCGGAAAATGTGCTCGAGATATAGAGAGTAGAGACAGCTATCCTTCTAAAGCCACATCAGTTGCAGATTTTTCCGCTAAAGTCCTTCAACTAATTTAATGGTATTTGCTTACAGTAAATGACTGCAACCCAAGAAGCCAGTCTTCCAGAGGCATGAGTGGGTGTCTGAGCTTTAGTGGTGTTGAGCAAGCTGGAAACCAAGCCTGGACGTGAGGTTTTCGCTTGTATGGAAGAAGAGTCCTGTACTTCTTCCGTGGCATCCAGCCGGTACCTGTGGGAATATGAAACTGGATATGAATTATAGTGTCATGTAATCTAAAGTTGTTGTAATTGCAGACTTGCAGAAATGGAGATTTTACGGCTCAAGGCTACGACATTACTACAGCGAATCTGAGCTTTCCAGGGTGGAAAATGTCTATCATTCAATGACCACATCAGTAATGTGGTCGTTAGCTAAGGGATTTTTTCATCTTTAGTGCATTTATCTAACAAGTTTTAGCCGATGCAGGCCTTGCCCAAGCAGAATTTTGTTGCTGAACTTTATGCCTGACGTTATGCTGAACAAATTACCTGAGAATGAGGACACACAAGGCGACGATCGTATAAGCGGTCAAAGTGCCGATTGACATCATTTCAATATAGTGATTCCAGGTCGAATAGGGCTCCCATAAAAGCTGTTATCGGGGTTACAAATGTCGAAGCCAAAAAAAGTTTTCATATTAGTCATTTTCTACTGATTGCAACCAATCTGTTTCCTCAAGTTAAAAAACTTTGACTTAAAGCATTTTTTTGCTCTAACCTCCAATAAGACCGCCGATGAGAGTTGCCCAAGCCGGAGTCTGAAACTTGGGGTGGATTTTCCCCAAAAATGAGAAAAGCAGTCCGTCCTGGGCCATTGCGTAAATTATTCTTGGCATGGGAAACATTGATCCCATCAAGCTAAAATTATTTTAAATTTAAGAATGAATGAACAGGTTGCATGATGTACACAAGAGTTGCACAATTTCGGACTAAAAGACTAAAACCGTCNTTATTTTAAATTTAAGAATGAATGAACAGGTTGCATGATGTACACAAGAGTTGCACAATTTCGGACTAAAAGACTAAAACCGTCTAACCCATGCATACTCCATTGTAACTCACCTAGTCGACAGACCAAACAGAGCACCAATGTTCACAATCCATTTGCCCGCTTCAAATCCGTTGTACTCAAAAGCAAAGGGAAGCGGTGCATTAGGATCCTGCAAGCATGGAATCAGCAACGATTTAGAATTTTCCCCAGTGCTGTGTATTTGATTGCATCTTCTGAAACGACGCCATTTTTTATTACACAACGGACATGGCACAGCTGATCCTTTTTCAACGCTGCATTTGATAAGCCGTCCTTTCTCAACCATTCACTTTTTCCCTTGGCCAGAAGTCTCCCAGGCTCCTAGGCCAATAATACATCTAGCGAGCAAAGTCGATGAAATGTCTCGTTTTTCTTATGGGAAAATGGGAGAAAGTGCAACTGCAGCCATTTTCGTTCATCAGATGGTTGCATCTCACATGACCGCGGGAACCTACTACCGCAAAAAATTATCAACTGCTTCACAAATCATTTCCTCTCTCCGGATCTCCGGAAGAGTACTTTACCCCTTAAGCGGCTCAAGATACGGTGAATTCACTTTCCCTGGTCATCTTTCCGGCTCATAATGTATGCAAGCCTATTTATTAAAGGTCGGCATTTCCGACCTGAGCCCCAACTCATCATTTAGCAACAGCAACATAACAGCGCGTAGATCCGCATGCATTATAGCAAAGTGCCTTTCTTGAATGTTCACCAGTGCATGAGCAACAACCCATGTGGAAAGTCGACCTAAGGTTATAAAGATGCAGAGAAACGCCGTGGTAAAGCCTACCTGACAGTAATACGGTAGCATCATTGTCATAACCGTTGAGATTCCAAGGTACGCGAGAAAAATGAAAAACAGGGAAATGACAATGGATAAGGGGATGGACTTTTTCGGGTTCTTGGCCTCTTCCCCCGTTGTTGCGATAACGTCAAAGCCGACAAATCCATAAAAGCAAGTTGCTGCTCCAGCTAACATCCCTGTGATTCCGAAGGGAAAGAATCCGCCGTCCCCGACATCTCCAGGTTTCCAATCTGGGTGGTTTGACACGTTTTTGCATGCTGGGGCTGCCGTTGAATCAATTCGCCAGTTGTCTGTCGAAGCTGTCAAATTGAAACAGACATGTGTAAAAGAGCAAACATATTTCTGTTGTCCAGTTCCGGAAATTTGCTGTCGGGAGTAACTGATACTCCATTACAGTCCTTTCGAGCTACTGATAGTCACGTTTCCTAAATGAAATGTCCTGTCTTCAACTTTTAGGCCTAAAATTGGAACTGCATTCTCGTTCAAGTGGAACTCCC
>VRMD01003614.1:0-10573 GCA_009872375.1 Sminthurides bifidus | reverse complement strand
AAGGGAGAACGTGAACGTCCTTACGATTGAAAAAACTAAAGGCAGTTGTCGTCCTGAATAAGTAATGAGATTGAGATTACAAAAACTTGAAGGAACATAGGCCCATGCCCGGTCTGCAGACTGGCTTTCACTGGAAATAAGGGGGTGAAAGCAATTTTTTATTCCCCTGACTCTGAACAAAATCTCAAGCCATTCGCAGCCTTTTGCACATCTTTCCTAACATTTACTGCAATCTTCACGGGTCTGCCCACAGATTTGGTCTTGCAAAGCCAGGCGCTATGCATAAGCAGTTATTTAGCATCACAGGACTAAATGCACGCCTGTAGCGAATGAACTCAAGGACTGATCTTATAATCTCTTGGAACTTTGGAAGAATCCTTTTGAAGATCAATCACCAGCCATGAACAACAGATCGACGTGCTTTCACCCATTCTCACCAGCTTTCTTCCCGCCTACTAATTCGATGACATGATGCCAAAGTCTAAACTTTTAGGTCATTAGCTTCCCTGAGGATCGTCAGATTCATGATCGTTTTCACTTCCAACATTCTCTTTCACTACATGAAATCAACTGCAAAGTTCCAACGTCGTCTGGCACAGTGAGTCCCTGTAGAACTATTTAATTGCATGTGCCTCATGCCATCGAGTTGTTAGTCTTGCAAAAGCCTTTACGCCCTCCCTCATGTACTTAATGAACTGATGCACTGCTTGGTGTAGTTCAATTGGAGCAAAAGGCGCGTGCTTTGTTGGTCATTGAAGCGAAGCCAATTTCAACCAGGTCCAATTCAACGCTACATCCATCAGACCAACAGCCAGCCAATCCTCTTCATTAAGCAGACCATTGTGAGCTTAAGCGCACAATTATTCACTTTCGGTCTGCGACCACTTAATTGGAGCTTCTCTAACTCCTCCAAGATGGATTTCCAAGTAAGCTGTCAAACTGTCACGGAGTTCCGAGTGGACCATATGCTCAAATCTCATGTCATCGCCTGGCTCTACCGTAGTTAATTCTCTGATAGAGCGGGAAGCTTAAGCGTTTCAGCTTTCACCCCCGTATATCTGATAGGCTGTCATTGAGACAGGGAGGAGAGTGGGACATGTTTCTTCAGTTCTTCTCCAGGCCATGAGATGTGACTAATGCCGAAATTGGTTCTACAAGAGCCAGATTATCTGTCCTTGTCCATCAGCGAGGGATTGTTGCCCCGCCGTTTTGTAATTATATACCCTGCTTGAAGGTTGGGCGTATGGAAGCGTACGGCGTTGCTTTCTCCTGTAGACTTTCTCCGCCTCTCCTCCTACGTGCTCTCACAGGCCTTTGGAAGCTCGTTCACCTATTCATTCCAAGGAATTAGCTCAAGTAAAGGGTTGATGCCAGCCATTTGAACGAGAAGTCTACACATTTCGATCACCAAACCACGGAATACTTCACAACATCGGAGAGGCTGGAAATAGTAATTGGTCTTGTGAAAATGAGAACCGAGCTCACTTTAAATTACGTCCACGAAGTCATTTCCCGATTACTTAAGATCAGGTTACAAATGAATGAAAAGTCGAATAACAGCGTCCGATGGCTCGTTTTCACCTCGCACTTGGATCATCCAGTAGGTCATGTGAATACCGTGTAGTCCATTGCATAAGAGCAGTTTCTCTGCAAGGCAGGGTATATAGCACAGACTCTGGACTAGGAATACTAAAGCTAGGCTCACATAATGAAATATGAGAACTAAGGGTTTCAACGGTATTGCCTCATTCGGAGCTCTGTTCATTAACTGAATTACCCGCGCTGTCTTTAAATTCGGCGGACTGCGGACCTTCCTCGTTTGGATGACGCTAGAGAAGAGACTGCAGGCCTAATTACGAAAGAAAGTACTGAAAAGATCGGATAAGATTGCGCAATTCCATAGGAATTAAGTCACGTTTTCAGCCATATGGCGATGCGGCAGTGCCATCAGGGCCAAAAACCGGACCCGGGCATTTCTATACTCCGGCCAATGTGTCTGCAAAATGGTGGGTTTTACCTTCTGCCTATTATTCAATTCGTCTTGTATTCCTATCTCTGTTATGTGGTTGAGCCACGATTATGTAAGGAGTTGGGACACGGCGGTGACAAAGCCATGGATATGAGAAAACTTTTCTGACGGTGACAGAAAAGGAAGACGGTAAATTGCACAACCTAATTATTGCCGAAGCTTACACAGGGAAATGAAATTGCGTGAAGAATAGAAGACGACGTAATTCACAATTCAGACCTGGACTTTCCATAGTTATTAGTTTTTGTGAGGAGGAAGGACTCAGAATGGTGATTACACGGAGATTAGGTGCATAATCCGCTTGAATGGGAAAGTATAAGTGTTTCGTATACATCGAAGCGCTTACCGCAAAGCGAAAATCCTCCACGGAAATGTTTGGAAGAATCGCTCTTATTAGAAAGAAAAGTGTTTTGTGATAGTCCACGCTTCAAAAGTTTTCATCCTTTCTTTTGTATTGCATAACCTACAGTCGGAATGACGAAGTGGTAGTAAAAATGTGTCTTTCGGGCACAATACCTGCGGATGCTCCATACGTATTTTCTTTGACGGCTATACCCTACAACGAACAAAGTATAATCCGCGGTTCTCAGGAAACTTTTTGTCCCTGCTATGAATACAGCTAAATTTTTCGAGAATGTTCTCGAAAATCTAACATCTTCTCCAGAGTTTTTCTATTCGTGCTTGTGAAATTGTGTGCGCTATCTCTCGGTTTCCGTATGTCACTTTCATTTCATTTCTTTAGTGCTGTTATCCTCTCGGAAGCAAGAAAGTCTCCGAAATAGTGAAATGACATAAGGGAGAGACAGGGGAAAGATTTGTGTTTCTCAGGTTCTTCCAAATGTGTCTTTCATAACAAATAGGAATATAAATTCCTAGGTTTTTTTACAAGTAGCATGACCAGGTTCATCACAAGGTAAAAATGTTCCAAAGAAAGCACAACATAATCAACATGGATCGATTTCCTCCTTCAGGTAACCAAATCCGAGGTTTGAAATGTCTTCAAGATGGCAATATCCAATAAATTATGGTCCAACAATTTTCCGCTTTGCTGCTCACCTGAACTGGGATTGCGATTCAATATTTGAATCCAGGGCCCTGCAGGATAAGCATTAGCCTCTGATTTACGAACGTAATTGTAACTGGCTGATCCATGATCTTCCTCAGCTTCAAATAAAAATTGGCAGTTGCCATAGCAACAGCAAGATAATTGCCATAGTAAGAAGGACTGCAATGCCTCTGTGTAAAAAAACCCATCACTGTCCT
This sequence comes from Sminthurides bifidus, assembly GCA_009872375.1. Taxonomy (NCBI): domain Eukaryota; kingdom Metazoa; phylum Arthropoda; class Collembola; order Symphypleona; family Sminthurididae; genus Sminthurides; species Sminthurides bifidus. Next base: position 7,281 of record VRMD01003614.1, on the reverse strand, counting down.
AGTATTGTTAATATGTTAATGCCGAGGCTATGGAGCAAAATACCATAACTTTTAGCATCACCCAATAAGTGTCAACGGAGGGAAGCCATGGCGATGGCTCATTAAAATGTGACACAAATAGGAGCTCATGCAAACTTGCATTAAAAAGATTTGTACAGCTCATAAATATTCTTTCGTACTAGTTCATTTTTTAGGCCGGGGATTTGCACGTAATTAAAGTCACTTCGTTATTCCGAGTCTCTCGGTCCCAAGTTGCATGCCATATCTCGGTTATACAGGAAGTTATTTTTTATGAACATGAGATCTAAACTTATGTCAAGAACCCTCCATGTTTCTAATATTGCTGGTAGTAAAATCATGTGGGAAAAAATAATTTCCCTTGTTTTACAATCCGATTCTCGCTATTTGAATTCCAACGGATCAGGAAGGATTTCCTCTTGTTTTTAACAACCATTTTACTTTTTGTCCCAAAAGAAGTAAATCAGGGCTTTGGTTCCAAGTCGATGCGGATTGAAGACCAAGTTGTAAAGTTTTTCCCCGGTAATAACCTCAGAATACGACTTGTGACATTTCGTAAATAATCCTCTTCTGTTGCATAAATAACAGTCAGGCGTTGAGTCTTCGGAGAGCTCCAGTGCAAAAACTTGATAGATGGAACTATTGGAATTACATTCTTCTTTATTGGGAAGCATTCATGTTCAACTAAGCTTGACAAAGAGTGAGGGGAAGTAGTACATCCTGAGGGGCTTGAGCAACACTACAGTTGCCAGTTGAGGAGATGTTTGCACACACACACACTCCGAGTTGATAAACGCATCATGTTAATTTAAAGAAAACATTTTCAGTTCTATAAATACACACAGGAACACGTGTCATTCTCCACGACTCTTTCTCCACCCCGGACTGAAAACGTTTTCCAAACGCTTCAAAAAGAAGGTAAGTAACTTCGTTTCGAGAGAAGTGTGCCTCTTTTTGCCCTTTTTCCCATGAGGAGGAAGTAGACCTCGTGTTCCTTCCGTAACGAGCAGGTTACTCCACCAGGGTAAATTCCTCGATCAGCCTGCAAAAATACTGCTGACAGGAGGAAAAATAAAAATTTTATATTACAATGTGAACGGGGAAGGGACGACTCGCTCAAGCTGTCATACTCTCGGCTTTAAATAAGTTTGTCTTCGTCAGGTTTCATGATGACAACCTGTCCTAGACGAGGCTCATGCAGGGAAACGCTATTATAACAAGGAGGCATTTGAGGGGAAAATAAATTGAGTTTTCACCTTAAATTTTTCACTTTTACAATTTTCATTTTCTCCGGAAGTACCTCCCCCCACCCTACGGTAAAGACACCGAGACGGATTGCCATCGCACAGATTTTCGTCTTGGCGTATTCTCGTTCGGACGGAGGGATAGCAATTCCCCTCGCCTCCAGTTTACACAGCCAAAAGCGCATTTCCAGCAAGAGGATCAACATTGGAGAGGAAAACGTTTACCTTTGCAGGAGCTACCGGCTTTGTCTTCCTCCTTCCTCTGCTTTCACCTGTACAGGAGGAAGAATGGATCGCTCAGGTATGAAAATCCCGATTCCGTTCAAATTGCAAAGCAAATTGCCAGCGGCAGTCGCACACAAAGCTGGAGAATCTCCCTGGAAATAATTTGGCACTCTTCCATCTTGTTTCACTCAACTTTTTCTCCTCCTTTCCTTTTGGGACTTGAAATTCACTTTTCCATTTCCTCACCTCCTGCCTTTCTCCTCTTCCTCCTCTTGCAGCATCAGCTTGACGTTATCCGATTAGACAATGACGTCGCTATTTACTTCCGTCCTTCCGCTTATAGCTTCCTGGGCTGAAAATAGATTTTCATTCGGGTAACCAATATTTTGAGTTCTTGTCATAAATTCTGTACCGGTGTTTGTATGAAGAACACAATCACCTTCACTTGAAATATTAAGAAATAAATCGGGAAAAGATTCCCCATCAGGGTCTTAATCTGAGTACGAAACTTTTGATCGAGAGTATACTTAACCTTGCGGATCCAATGGTAGCCTCCCATCAACTTGAATCCTGGCCTTACCCTTTACCACGGATTTTCACAATACTTACATTACTGTACGCAATCTATTGTCTAATTGGTGGTAAAATCTGAAAGGCCCCATGGTCGCTTCTTATCAACCACCCTGTCATGAAAAAATCTCAGACATAAACAATCTGCCAGCGTAAACAAAATGAGCCTAAGCGCCTTGACTACCAATGGACTTTACCGAATTAGAGTGATAATCTCCTGGAAGCCTGGAACCCGGGTAATAAATCCTGGATTTATTTTTTTACCAGTCAGCAACGAGAGAAGCTACCCTCCATAACCTATTTTAGGATCATCCTGCTACCTCGACAGATTCCGGATTTCAACACATCGGATTACCATTACCCATTTCCATGACGGAGAGCAGCTTTTTCTTGCTTCAGTTTTCATAAGATAATTCAAAACAAGTTTGGAACACGAGCAAAAGCTTAGAGCGTTTCCGCTTATGGATTATGCTCCAGCTAGTCAGGCGTAAGATCTCGAGCTCGATTACACCCGGTTTGCGAAGCGGAAAGCCGGCTTGGTATTCCGGTTTTTTTTCATCCACAACAGACGTAATGGTTCCGGCAACCGCAGGCCAAAAGCATATGCCCCGGAAACCCTTTCACGGTAATAAAAACATACAATTTCTAAGCATTCAGGACAAATCTTCTGGAACCGATGAGCTGGAAAAATCATCCGAAAAAGTCACAAGCCTTTATGCATGGCTTCAGATCGAGTGGCACTGGATTAATAGTACGGGTTCTCCCATTGGAGACATAGTGTACAAAGTCTCTTTTGGTCCCTTGTATTGCTTTGATGCTTCATTTTTTTGATCTTTTTACCCTCTTTTGCAGATTGTCGTTGAAGCCTTAAGAAGTACGACCCCAAGCACAATAGGCACGAGGCTCATTTCGCAGTCTTGCGAGCAGTTGACGTATTCACCAACGAAACTAACGGTATCGGCTCCAAAGTCTAAAATCTCCGCTCCTTTTAGCTCCTATGAATTCAATATCTTGTGTGGTCTACAATTTCTAGAGATGCGGTATAACTACTTCAAGTATGGTTTGCAGATACAAGATTCACAGATTTTTCCCTTGGGGCATATATTCAGCATAGCTTACCGTTTACTAGTGGTAGTTCTGCAGTTGCAATAGCCTGACTTCATCTCTCAGCATCCATGACTTGTGAAATCTCATGCAACACTCATTGAAAGAAAATTCCCCCACTACATTACCGTTAGAGTAGTTGGAAGCACTGCGCATTTTACACTTTAATCTTTATGCTGGGAAACAGATGTGCTCTGCTCATGAATTCCAAGCAAGATGCACAGCAGCGCCTTTAAAACCCCTGGCCTGAAACTCAATTACTGCTTATAGGATTCCAGCTATTTTTAGATACACGATCTGGTGTGAATGAGAGAGAAAGATTCCTTCTAGAATCTATGCAGTGGGGTACCCAAAGCTTGGGATCAAAGTATATAGAGCCAAGAAGATTTCATGAGGGAAGATAACATTTAAATTGTACATAATATTACAAGGCTAGCCCGAGCTAGTTGGTAGCGGTAGCAAAATAAATTCAAGAAGGAGCACATACCATTCGAGTTTTATCATTTTACGCCACTCAGCATAATATCCCAGGACTCCCGTCCATCCTTTGAAATAAGTAAACGGCCTTAGTCAGCGCTGATGCAGATAAATAATACCTAGTTAAGTTCAAATAGAGTTTCTTCCGAGTATGAACGATAAGTGCATCTTGAACGCATCTCCTCCTAGATTTTTCTGACGACGGAAATGTGAGGGTGGAGGGGGCTCTGGCTGAAGAAAGTGCACTTGGTGAAAAAAACAGTCCCATCAATGAGTATCTTCCAGGATCTGAAGGTCTGAAACTCAGGAACTGTCGTGGACCTATAATCTAATCTGAGCTTGTGTTGTTTGTTTAGTTAGTCACCGGAACGTTTTTCGAAACAGTGGAATGAGCTGGTTCAAGTTCCAGGCGATCGATAACAGTCGAAGGTTGGTTTCTGGATGGAGTAGTTGTAGTCTGTGCTGATTGAAAAGTGCCTTTGTTTCCAATAGTTTACAGTGATTTGGGGATTAGTGTGTCAAAATATACAAAGTCGGTGTGTTCCACTCTTCCTAGTCGGTAGTGATGAATTAGCAACTTTGAAGTGATTTAAACTTGTGACTGAGTCAGGTGTAACACATTCAAAAAGCCCAGGATATTGGATTCATCTAACTGTAAACGAAAGTTTTTGAGTTAAAACTGTTTGGTGTTGTGAACTTGGATGCTTAGTCAGCCGTTATCAGCTAAACGATTAGGTGTAACACATTCAAAAAGCCCAGGATATTGGATTCATCTAACTGTAAACGAAAGTTTTTGAGTTAAAACTGTTTGGTGTTGTGAACTTGGATGCTTAGTCAGCCGTTATCAACTAAACGATAACGGCAAATCGGGGCGAGCCAACTCAACGGAGTTGCATTGCCTCTCCAAGGGCTTTTCTCCTCAAGCTGGAATTTTCACTGCCTGTCGCTTCAACCACAGTCGGAGATGTGGAAGCAAAAACGTCTTGAGATGACAGGTATGTACACACAAGAGTTAGAGCAATCATTGCCTTAAGCCCTGTACTTACTGGATATGACTCATGGTCTCTCCTCAGGCACGTCATGTTCACTTCATTTCCGTTCCAGGATTTTTGCTGGGTGGTGATGATGGAATGGAAGAATGTGACGTTTCTGTCCATGCTTCAGGTACGATTTGAGCCAACTGGCCTTTCATCCAGCTTATACAGCTGGTTCACAAAAACGGGGATCAAAGAGAGTCTCATCTTGTGATACGTGAGGCCATTGAGAAAAAGTTGAGAGTTGGTCTCTCAACATCCGTCCTTTAAGAGAGATCTTGGTTTAATCATGTGAATTCCTTTTGACAATCTATATCCCACTCTGGGGATGGAGTCTAAAGTTCTTTATCAAGACTCACTAGAGAGTGGTAGTTGCTACAGCTCTGTAGGAGAGAAAGCAATGAAAATGAAAGCTTCGACGTTCATTCAGGGTTGAAAACAGGAAAAGTAACTCATGGGCATTGTAACTAGGTAGGATTGAAGCCAATGGAATTCCCGGCAGGAGAAAATGACATTTTTTCTGTTTTCATTTTGCAACTGATTGATTGATTGCTCGTGAGGATTGATGAAAAACCGGAGCTTGCTCACTTCAGGGGATGTGGAAGTAGCCTCGGAGTGATGCATTCCAATGAATTCGTTTCTCCAATGACGGAAATCTCTCCTTTCATTCATCGGGTGTATTCACGACATGTGCTACGTGACTTGCAGAAAGCGCAGGGGGGGGATTACCGTTAGTTCGTCTAAAAGTTGATGATCATTTCTTTTTTCTGCAAACACCGTTAGTTATTCCAAGGTCAGACTTTGTCTTGATGCAGTACTAAAAATCGATCGTGGTACGAAACACAGGCAGAGACACTTTTCACAAGATGAAACTCATGTCCGTGGACTCAGAAGAGGTAGAAACGGAGAAAAAGAGATGAAACGCAATATTAATTCGCAGTCAATTAACATCCAAGTCACGAGCCCCAGTCATGTCCTAAAACCAGGGCGAGGTTGATCCATGGTCCTTGACCTTGTGAAAGTTGCAGAAGGTGCCTCACGGAGTACTGATTCCCTTAACAAATACTAATAGAAAGAACCCAGCTAAGCCTTAGGTTCCAATCATGAATCCTGATCTTGGAGCCGTTCCCGCCCGATATCGGTGCACCCGAGCTTCGAACCACGTTCGCCAAAGCTCCAAATTGGAACAGATACCATTGGCCCTACAGTCGGTTTGTAGCATTGCTTGAGGTCTTTTAAAAACTGATTTCTTCAATCCCCGAAATCCTGATCCTGGGCACGGAACAGTGTGAAGAAGAGGGCTTTAAAATCATCTTTTTACGTTGAACAGTCTCTTGAACCTCTCCACCCACTCCACCTCCCTCTTCGCCCTCCCCTTGAGAATATTTGGGCACATATTTTGAAAAAAAACTTACGCTTGGCCCTATAGTCCTACCCGTGTACAACTCCAAGACGTACGCCCCTCCTCCATACTTGCTTTCATTCACTAGCTTGTTTCGGAATGCGAGAAATAGAAATAGAACGGAGTTGGAAACCGCAAGTGACAACTTTTAGCCAAGAATAGAATCAAAGGGTTGTGGAGGGAGAGAAATAATGGGCAAAAATCATGGTTGGAAGTGAATATCTGAATGTAGTCTCTCTCTTTACAGGAAGACTTGGAGGAAGTTGGAGTGATATGAAGCCTGGCCCATATTGAGTCGCAAGTTGTGTCAGAAGAAGCATAGAGGATAAAGCAAGTTCGGCTCGTGATGTGGAAGTGATTGTGGGAACGGAATGTGAGTTTTTCATAAAGTGAGAGAGATCATATCGGATTCTTGTTGAGTTGTCAGATCTTGTGCGTGGAATGTCCTGCGGACTCCAGGGAGGAGATTTGAGAAAGAATGTGCTGCGAATATTAAATTTCAGATGGTGCAAAAGCTTCCAACAACTCTTCTGGACATTGAGAACTCGTTGTGGTAAATCGTAAAACACATAAAGTCAATCTCAATATGCACTTATTTCCAAGATTAGAATCCTTGATTGTTCCGAAGGAACGCCGGCGGAAACCAAAGGGACGTCAGTTGCTCGAATGATTTATCTGCGGAAGAGCCCTTGGTGATTGTGATAGTGTTCTCCTTACCGGGTGTTCAAGAGCCCGAACAGACGCTTTTCCATGATCCCAGGTGATAATTCACGGGCGGGAATTAGCTCAGAGTAACTTTGGCTGAAACATTTGCAAAGTTTCGGGAGCAACGTGCTTGGATTTTCCGAAACATTTAACGGTGATATCAAATCGGGCAAGAGCAGGAGGAAAAAGCGGGAAGATCGAGCGAGGGAGTGAAAGGAAGTGAAAGTGTGCGAATATCTGGGAGAAAATGTCTAAAATAAACGTGGCTCTGAGGACGCGTCCACTTTCTCCTCGGTAAGTGATGAATTCATGCAATTTTCCCCATAAGGAAAATGTGGGAAAATTTTTTACCGGGTTCTCTTCCCCTCAAAGGCTAATTTTTACCGCATAGCGCCGCATCAATTTCCTATTCTGTGTAGTCTTATAACGCTTGTGCATTTTTATATTCCGGTGAAAAAATTACCTTGAGCTGTATCTATTTCGCAGGGAGAGGGAGCTCGCC
>VRMD01003613.1:0-10574 GCA_009872375.1 Sminthurides bifidus | reverse complement strand
AGGGTCATCGAACCAGTGTTTCTGTGTCGCGCACGGTATTCATTGTGAGCCCTCAAGCTAGCTTGTCTGAAGTCTGTAAAACGGACAGGGATTATAAAAATACAAGTGTCTTATTTTAAAACTGAAAAGATGTAGCAGCAGAAAACTGAAAAAGTTTAAAAAAATCCATGTATTGCAGCTACCTTGTGCAGATGCCAACTGCATCAGCACGTACGCGGTGAAGATAATGATGAGTTTCATGTTGGCTGTTGGTTCTTTAGGAAAGAATTTCGGTGGGAAAATTGGATCGGATACCGGATGCAAGGCACTGTGTTCTCAGTGAAAACGTTTCTCTGCTTCTTCCAAAATCGCTCATTGAATTTATACTACCTTGTTCCTTGCTTTCTCCAGGATATCAAAGGCATTATATCCGGGTTTACAGCCGCAATGTTTAAGTTGCGTTTCCAGATGTAACCAGGGTTGAAATTTTTCCGTAGCCACAGTGTAAACATCAGTCGGCATGAATATTCACTTTAAACTGTAATATGACAGATTACGGCGGCTTCAAACCTGTGTTTAGAAATCTCTTTGCAAACGTTTGGGTTTCTAATAATTACAATTCATCAGGTGCAAAAATTGGGAGAAGAGTCAACATGGTTGAAGTCACAGGTTAAGAGAGAATCCAACATGTGTTTGAAGAATTATTTAACATCGTAGATGCGTCCAAATTACACATGTGCCGCCGCACTGTTGCTGTTTCAGCAAAACTGTGAAGATAATCAGAGCATCTCGTGGATTCCATCTGTACTGTTGTATCTCCCCGTCTGCCGATTGAAAAATACTGCCACTGTAGGTTTTACCATCATGGATGACCCCTTATGCCTCCAAAAACTTTATCTTTGACTTGGAGATTGGAACTCTTAGCACAGCTTCATTCTTACATTCCAATTGGCTCCAAAAGAAAGGTCTATCCTCCAGGCGTCCAATAAAGATTGGCTAAAATTATGTGGAAGAGGTGCACAAGAGTGCACCTAACTGATTCATGACTGGTTTGGTGCATTTGGTCGTATGACCTAAGGGGATACCTATGTTTCAACCTTTTCAACTTTTTCAATTTACTGCTTCTACCTGCTAATTTTAAGTTTTGAGTAAAGAACGCCAGAAATAATGCTGAAAGTTTTTATTCCAATACTAAACCGGAAATCCAATTGTAGTATAGAACAAGTACCGACAAAAAGAGAAAGTTTAGGATTTACAAGAACAAGCAAAACAACCGTGCAGGGGCCACGTTTCGGAAGGACACAGAAATCCCTGCTGCAGTCCATGCATGGTGATACTTTTACTTTGGTCGCTGAACGTTTTTCTGGAACGCCTCACGTGTGTTCATGTTGCCAGACTTGAGGTAAAGGTTGGCCACAAAGTGGCTGTTGCCTTTCCTCACGTAGCCTACACCAAGTTTGGTGCTCTCAACCCAAACCAATTGAGTGAAATGTCCAGTTTTCATGGAAAAGCCCGGGTTATTGTAGTCGTAGTCCTTGATTTCGTTGTAAAAACCCCTGGCAGCATTGGTGACACGAGTAACAGGATCTGTAGAACCACCGCTTCCTTGACTAAGGTTTTCTCCAGCTCCGTTTCTGATAGGCACATAAAAAGAGTAAAGATTTTTTCGGATTGTTTTGGACGACACCCTCGTTTAGGTTACTACTTTACTCACTTGTAGGGACACGAATGGTCGATTTTGCCTTTGTCCGCGTAATATTGGGCACACTTTTGAGCTCTTGCATTCAGCTAAACATATTAAAAATGCAGATACTTTAGAACTCTACCGGCTTGTTGATTTACTTAATAATATTAAGAATAAACAGTTCACGAAATTTTACGTCGTTATCCAGAGTCATCGAACCAGTGTTCTTATGCTTCGCACGGTATTCATTGTGAGCCTTCAAGCTGGCTGCGCGAAAGTCTGTAATATGAACAAAGTTGCCGAACGACATAAAATGACACCATTAATTCCAAACAGAAAACAATCAGGCTAATTTAACCTCATTTTATAGTGTTTAGTTACCTTGGGCTGAAACCAACTGAGCGGCCACGCAAGTGGCAAGAATGACAACAATCTTCATTTTGGTGGATTTTGTCAGAAATTATTCCCGGCGAAGTTCGAGTCGAGAAATTATGTGACTTCAATTTCTTGACGGAGAGAAGTGTAACTGCTTCTTGTAAAATTGCCGCCGTTATTTATATTACCTGGACCCTCGTATCCTCGAGGCCATTATCGGCTTGAATTATAGCTAAATAGCCACAATGTTTAATTTTCGGTGCTCGTGGCTACCCGAGTCGAGTCTAACGTAAACATTTGCCGTGCAAGAATTTTAAGTGGGCTGGTTAGCAAATTCGGTCAAAGTGGATTTTTATTTAGGTGGAAGCAGCTGTCCAGTGGTTTTGTTGAGCGATCACGTTTCAGGTTACCGACGTGTCCTTGTAGACTCACGTCATTGTGGTATTTAAACGAAAAAGTATCAACATGAGATTAAAAACGGATTAAACCAAGTCGCGTTAGCTGCGCCGATAGTCGTGGCGTGACAAACACGACAAACATATGAAACCGCCAAGGTAAGCGAAGATGTCAAGTGCTAATATTGACAGGTAGACGCGGCAGAGACATCTCGGTTAGGTGACTCATGTAATCTTCTACTTCGGCTAAAAAGTACCGTCGATAGGAGCTGAGTTTTAACGATCGAAAATTCTAGTTTATACTCATCATTAATGTTAGCGTAATGGAGCTTGCATAACGGTTGTAAGGGTTCCATCAGTACCTTATCTTGTACCTAAATTAAAGCAACGAGACGATGCCGGGCTGCTAGGTTGGTTAAAATGTCCGATCCGAGTTTTTTTACGGAAGTTTTTTATTTACTGCAACTGAAATAATAGCATCAATCCGAGGAAAATGCTTTTTAAGATGAAGTATGCTGCAAACCCTTGTCTCACGAAGGAGCTCTGGGCCCTTGGCGACATTACTGAGGAGATTGTCGTTCAATTCAATTGAATGCTGTTGGAGTACAGTAGACTGTTCTTTATGCCTCACATGTGTGAAGAGCAAGCTGAAAGTTTTTGAGAAAAAAGTAGGTAGTTTCTAAAGCTTAGATTCCCTATTCTCATTTTCACCCGTCGACGGTCTCATCATCTTTCGGAACTGAAACCTGAGAGGGGCTGTAAATTAAGCAGGCGAGGAAGGAGCTTTCTTATAGCGTTTCTTATATCGTATTTGAGATTTGAAACTGGTGCTGGTGACTTCATGCTGGACGCATCCTTCCGTTAGGGAGTACAGTTTGCCATAAGAGAAAATTAAGAAAACCTGATGATGACTACAGTATTCCCAAAAGCAACTGCTATCACATACCACAAGTTTCCAAAGGAATGTCGAAAATTGTTCCAGCAGTTGGCAGGATAAGGCGCTCAACCCCTTGGGATACGCTTAGCTCTAGCTCTGAACCGAAGTTAATGAATGACAGATCGTCTTTTCTCTATAATGCCTTCCACTATTTTCATGTGCAAGAAAAACATTGAAGGAGACGACAGACACATTTCCTTTATTGCTTCACGCAACCGCAAGTCTCCACAAAACTCCCACCCGCCTCTCACTTTGCTCGCATATTATCACCAAAAGGACATTACTTCCTTCCAGTCAGGCCTGAGGAAACACCCTGTAAAAATATACAGCTTGGTTCCGACAAACCTCATCATCATCTCTGTGTCATCAACCCATGCTCATCAACTTCCTTGAATGTTGTAGGTACGTATGTCTTTCGTTGCATCCGTTGTGTACGAAAGTGCAAAGGGGAGTGAACAAGCGGAACAAACCGTCGAGCCATGGTTGCAGTTAAAGAGGAAGTGATTTTTTGACTCTGATACCCGGGTTTGGGGTAGGCCGGCGAAAACTTTAACATGTGGATATGGATACAATATCTTTTGCGCTCTTGTCAAATACAATACGGCTGCCTTGGTACAATTATCCAGCAGAATAAAATGTGTGGCGAAGCGAAGTTGCAATCATGTTTTTTCCGGACCCCGCCTTAACTTCAAGTTTAATTCAGTCCCTTATGGGATGAGGGACGTTAAGTTCAAGGTGGTTTGAGAGCCAGATACTGACGTGCAGTATTTAAGTAGAATACAACGCATGATTGTCGGGCATCAGCATTTAAACTGCGTTGGTAAAACGGTATGCCGCCGGAGATTGTGATCATGTGGATTTTGCAATTTTAAGTTAAGAGTGAGCTTGAAACTATACAACTGCTTTAGGTCTCAAAATGTTACTGTATTAAACGCAAGTTAGCAGCATAACATAGCGTTTCCCATTCTCCTGACCTCACAAGTAGGTTAGATATCTTCAAGCACGTAATTCCAGTTCTACTGAGAGCATTTTGCGAAAAAAATTGAATTAATTATCATTATCACATACTGACACTATTGATTGAGAAACATTGAAAAATGCACCAAATGCTCCAGTTTTGTGCCTGACCAATACTGTATGGCACAGGGGAAACGAACGAGGTTTTCTTTTATTTTTGAAAATAAGATTGTCTAAGAATCATGAACAGTTTCTGTGAACTATGTCGAGCCAAAGTACTTCTGTATTGCCTGCTCTACAATCTGTACGACATCAGCTAAATCTTCAGTATTGGATCGAAACTTCGGTTTTCCAATTCCTGGTCCGTTTGATCCTCCGTAGTACCTGGAGAAGAGGATAATTTTTACAAAAGAATGTCACGTTTTCGATGAAGATAATTCCATTCATAATTCATCTGCATAGTATTTGCCACGATGTTAACCATTGTTCCCTACAAGTACGACTTACTCTGATAGCTTGAAAGGCAAAGGTTTAAAAGATATTAGTTTGTAGGCAAAAATTAGTGAGAAAAACAAAAGCGTTGCCAGGCCAACAGCAATCAGTCCTTTCAAGATGTATCCCGGGTTGAAGTATAATCCTGGGATGACGTTACAATCCTGTTCAAAGCAAAAAAGAATTTTGCCGTATTTTCACTTTGTAATCTTGATATTCTCATTTCTTTTCCAATAATGTTTGTCAAAATATAATGCAGGTGCGACTCGAGTTTTCTGGTCTGCAGCGAATGTTTAATGTGTCACAATGCAATGGCCAAGAGCTGCCATCCAAAGTTTATAACTTGCTCAAGAAATATTTAACCCACAAGTCTATCATTGAAACACGAGTAAATCTTTGGTATTACATGACTTTCACTGGCACTCATTCACTTACCGCACATTGCCTTGAACTTGACCCTGAGAGGCTGAGGGTAGATGTCAATGAGTTTGCGAAGGTTGGGCAGCAATTTATTGCTACCAGAAACATAAGTACCGTCCGTTGGAAAGAACTTGTCAGTGTTTCCATCACGACAATAATTGTTTTCGGTTAGCCTGGTCACTTCGAGAGTTATTCGATCTGTTTCCAAATCAATTTAATGATGGAGTACTATGCAGGACGTTTTTACTGTACAACGCCGGAGAAAAATTGTAAAGATCCAAAATCATACAGCACACAAAAAAAGGTCTACTTGGATTTAAAAACTCGTGGTGGCTACCATGATTAAACACAGTTTTCCAAAAATGAAGTTGATTCTATTCTCACAATGCCGAATGTTCACAATTGGTGAATGGGCATCTGTCATACACCAGAACTTGAGTAACGAGTCTGCATGGGCCGATGTAACGGTGCCCATCAACGCCACGTAACTGCCTTTGTTCCGTTAGTCTCAATTACCCACGTTAAAAATTTAAATTTCAAACACAAGCATAATACCTGTATGTTAAGGAAATTGCTATCAGTCTGACTTTGCTTCTGACTTTGGACGTAACGCATTACAAACCCATGGGTCAGGATGAATAAGTCGAAACAACCGTTTGGTGGACCGTTACCTATACGCAAATTTATCATGTGACTTTTACCGGTCCCGCAATGTTGCGCATCAGGAAAGTTCAAGTTCAGCTTTTAGGATGCGCTGTTAGCCCACGTTTTGTTCCAGTAATCTAGTCTCATTAAGAGTCAAACGTTTTGCTTTTATTGCTAGAGGTTTCAGCTTTCAATTTGTAATTATATGCTACTACTAGCAGGGATCGTCCAGGAACGTCTCGTCTCAAGTACTATTTTCGATCGTTCTATTACAAAAATTAGAGCCTTGTTGACTGAAGCCATGTTGTAGCATCACTTTACTTCATTGAGATTATTGACAACTACTGAACCACATACATAGAATGCCAAGATGTGTCAACTAAACTGCCATATAGTTAGAGCTTTATTGGGATCTGTGACATGACAAGTTATGAATATCACAAGTACATCTCCAGGAACAGGAACCGATCATTTATTGAGTACACCTGTTGCCGGCAGGATGCTGTCATTCATTAGCCCAGTTTAACGATTTGCTGTTACTCAGTGATACATTTGCTCTTACAAATGGAAAGCACTTTTTACATAAGGCTCAGTGAATTATTGTGACGCATGCCTTGTGCACGTAACAGACAGGAAACAAGGAGGTAGGCGCATGGAATGAAGCTAGTGCTTTGCGCTGAAGAGAAACATACAAGGTCCACGACATAAATGAAGTTCAGAATGATTAGAGGCAGCATCACTGGATCTAGAACAAAATGCTATTAGCCTGTAACTCTGTTGTAACAACCGCTGAGCTGAGTTGATCTTCAGATGCAAATGATTTTGCAGTAGAAGAGATGTTAGAAGATTGAGCCGTCATGAGGCTACGGTAATGGAACTGGAGAATGCTACTGCATCTCTACATTCAAGACTCGTAAATTTGAGAAGAAGTGGCATAAATATTTCACTCTTGAACTCTGAACAAATCCTTTCATTTACCTCGCGATAATGATTTGCCCTATCAGGACTCCATCGCCTACAAGCGGAACGCCTGCCGAGCATGAAAATTTATCTTCTACAAGGGTTATAAATCGTACCAAAAAAGCCTTGTTGCTAAATTTTTACCATTCCCTCACTTAATGCTATGTGCTGGTCTAGTCAAATCAGAGGCTTTATGTCTATGTGTGTAAAAAATTACACTATAATGCCGTCTTTAGACTACTTATAAAGGAAAACACGTTTCAAACGTTTTCTTCTCGGGCTACAAAGCACGCAATATCACGAACTTCTTCCTTTAGTTTTGGTAGAAAACTCAAGATACGCAAACGCAACAATCCTCACGGCTAAACAGCATCCATCTTTCTTCCGACTTGGCACGCTCTTGCTTAATCTTGGCCAATTATCATGGTGGCTGGTAAATTTCGGAGATCCTACTTTAAACCAACCGAAGAAATCGGTACGGCAGATTCAAATTCAAAGGTTCATTCAGGATTTCATTTCTTGGAAAATACTTTCCAGCGACGAATTTTTCTGACGAATCGATGGGAACGGGCATCAAAATGACATCTAAATCTATAGAAGGGTACGGTACGAGAACAGATAATCGTCATCATAATCCACTTGAGCAGCTATGTCCCACAATGTAAGTTCCACCTGCTTCTCGTCAACTTCGATATCGGTGAATTAATAAATTCTGAAATGCTGTTGGCCCGTTATACCGTGATCTTCGCTTCAGTCTTTGAGTTGACCGTTACCGCATGCACAGCCTCCGACGATGACCAACTCGTTGCTTATTGCAGCCATTACACCTACAATTAAATTAAATTTAACAAATCGCCATGGCAACAACATTAATTTAGTCACATCGCGGAACTTTACTGAGATTTCAGTCAATCTTCCGTACTTCTTCAGTTAATTAACTATCTTCTCCAAATTCTTAATAACCCTGGGCTGGAGCCACACTAGCTCATCCTGCTGCTTTTTACATGCCCGTGAGTGGGAGAGTATCTGCATATGAAGATTCCACTCTAAACTAAACATGGGCCATCTCATTGTAGGTAGACACTTGCTTCGATATAAATTCAAAATTTCACGCTTCACTATCGCTTGTATCACGATCAGTTAACAAAGAACCTGACTGCAGACACTTGTTACCTCTTGTTAACATAACAGCTTGGCCGTTATCTCGATGCTCCAATCAGTGTAAATTCTGTTTTTAGGTGAGACTCTGAAATACGACAAATATGGATGCGTAAGACAGAATGTATAAGGAAGTCCTCTTGGTTCAAGGAAGATGCAAATGTTTGGTTCATGCAAGCTTTTACCTTTGTGGTCTTGGCCAGAAGAAATGAGTATGCGCCGGGTAAAATGACGGGTTGTTAGCGCAACTTTCACGTGTAGGAGCAAGCTGTCCGCCCTTATAATTAATGAATACGTTGATCATGGTCAGTCTACAACTGGATTTATGAGGTGAAAAGTTAAAACTGCGGGACGAGGTGATCAGGTAGAGTACGAGATGAGCGTCACTTAAAGAGTTCCTGTAGACATTGCCAAATAACACAAAAGATGAAGGTATTGAGCTGATTTCCGGAGTTAAATGTAGTGTTACCTTCAATAAACCTTATCAAGGTTTCCGGTCCAGTTTTATTGCTCTGCTGATGATTGTTGCACTTCGATACTCTTTAGGTCGATTACGGCATTAAAAGATACATGTTACATAGCTCTTGTGAAAGTAGCTTCTTTAGCGTTTTTATCCAGGTGTGAAACTTGTATGAGCTGATGATAAGTTAAGTGCTATAAATATGTAAGTCTAGATCTGTACACTGCACAGCCACTTAAACTCCATATACATAACTGAGATCATAAAGTAAATGATCGCCAAGTTCTTAGCCCGCTAAAAGTAGCAGAGTTAAGATACGACCAAAAAACTTGGAGCAAGGATTTTCCTTGAACGGCAGCGGCATCTGCTGGTAGCAAGTCTTATTTCCTAGTTTGCTTTCTGGAAGACGAACCGCACCACAAACGTTTCGCAGAAGTTCTTCTTTCAAGTAAAATTCTCTGTCGGTGAGGGATTCAGTTTCAGGTTGGAGTCTAAGATTTTTTCAAAGCAAATTATTCTCAAACATGGTCCTCTTGCTACTGATTTTGTTAGCGTCAACACGATATTGTATGTATGTCCTGAGAGTAAGTCGGATTTTGTTCTAGGATTTAGAATTCTGTATTATGCAATGTTGCTGCAATGCCTGGAAGATCACAAGCAGTCCTTGCTGGGCGAATTATCGTAATTTTAGCACACCATAAATTTATTCGAAGTTTGAGAAATATTGTGAACTTTGGAGAAGGTAAAGCTGTGAGGATTCTTTACACTTAGTACCAAGGTACATGTGCTGTAATATTTAGAAGCTGGAAATCAATCAAAACACGCTAAGCATCCCGCCATCATCATCATCATCATTGTAGAGATGAAAAGACTGAATAATTGAACCTTTGCCCTCAAAAATGAATATTGTTTGCTAGGACTGTTAGCTATATCTACGGACACCTCATCACAAAGGAAATCCAGAGGTTCAACTGTCCCATTCATTGGTCTCTGCTCAACAGTAGTACAGTAATAGATTAATATACTCGTGTTTTCGTTCATCTGACATGAGTAGTCCCGGCTAGCTCAGTCGGTAGAGCATGAGACTCTTAATCTCAGGGTCGTGGGTTCGAGCCCCACGTTGGGCGAAACATTTTGCATCTCCCGGATTTTTTTGTTACTTTTTCCAACCATTCCCCCCTTCGTCACTGCAACTGGTACTGAACCATGGGATGTAAAGGAAATTGTTACTATTATTTCAAGGAGAAATTCCCAGAGATCATTCTCGTTCTATGCTTTAGGCGAAATATTACAGAGTACATAATGATCCGAGGCCGTGAAACAGTTCCTCTTCGTTCGGAATAGGTCAAAATGAATTTGAGCTGCCGTCTGCGCTCATCTAAAGAACCAAGTTGCGCCGAGACTGCAAAATTAACATTTTTGGGTGCAAAAAATCATTTGTAGGCACAATATGTCCTCACATCATCACCTCTCGTGTTGGTTGGTTAATGCGATATGGTCAAGAAATTTCATTGCAAACTACATACGCGATGGAAAGCATCAGGAGCTGCTGAAGAGAATATCAACTTTATCTGTCGACTTTCAGAGACGGAAGTAAAGTGAACTTGTGCACCCAAACTCCAATACAAAACGAATATACATTAGAACCTCTTTTCAATGTGTGAAACATGGGCACACTTTCCTCAATACCAGAATAACAGATGAGTTAGTTTGTGTTGCAGTAAAAGCGTTTATGCATGCACCTATTAGAGGTACGTAAATCGTAGACGAACATGCACCGGGCACCGGTGAAACTTGAAACGCGAAACCCGACAGACGCAGATCTACAAGCCTCGAGCTGAACAGCTTGAGTCGGGTGCTAGGAGGGGAATAGGAATAATCGACGGAGGGAGAGAAGAATGGTCTTCAATCTTTTGTAAGAGATCAAGAGGTGCGCTAATTTACTCCAATTAAGAAACAGTTTTCTGCTTTGGCAGACGTGTAAATAGACGTCAGCTTCCTCCTCCACAATCCTTTCCATTTTCATCTGCACCACACGCTCCGGTACCTGTGCGCAGCATGCCGGATTGTAGCTTTGTTGAGAGCTGATGTTATTAAATCCATTTACAGCTT
>VRMD01003612.1:0-10580 GCA_009872375.1 Sminthurides bifidus | reverse complement strand
TTTAAACAAGGGTACAATTACAATCCTCTTGGAGCAAGACCGTATTTCATAAGTGCACCCGTCACGGAACCGGTGCCCTCCAAATGTTCACTAAGTTAATGCAACCCCTTTTCTATCTCTTCTCCATCCCCTGACGTTACCGCCAGAAGAACAATCCGGTCAGGTGGCGGTCATCGTCCCATCGAACTTGAGCATTAGGGGCACAATTACGACCTGATAAAGCGCCACTCGCGCTTCACAAGTCCCACCCGCCTATTCACTTATCTTCGTCACCACCAGCATAGCAACGGATTGGGGGACCCAGCATAACTTTTCTTTGCCGTGAATCCTGTGATTTGTGCACTTGCAATGCACAACGTCAAGCAAGTTTCACCAATTTCTGGCACATACTTGAGGAAACAAGTCTGGCATGGAAATTCACAACAAGCTCATCAACCCAATTCATCAAGGAGCGAAGGCCTGAAAGCTGTGAAGAGCTGGGGAAGTCGTCAGAAGGTCATTCCCAAAGCTGACCTACACGCCAGAGCAGGGATGATCTGAAAATAGTAAATCACGCCACTTAAAAGAAACCGGCGCAGTAGCAAATAGGAAAAGACAACTTTTCAGTCCTTGGATTCAATCCTATGGCTATTCTTGTTTCGGTCAACATTTGTGTTTGCCAAGCTGATGCGAGAAGAGGTTTGTGCGTAAGCTGGAAACTGTTCTGGAACACGTTAAAAGGTCCAAAAGCTATGACAGTCTCATCAAATCTTGGCTCACGTTCTCTGATAGTCAGTTTCTCAGCTTTGTAAAATCCATCACAACCACTAATGTACCGTTTTCAGTACAGGCAGATGCTTCTGATGAGGCAGAAACGTAACACAAGACGATTCTCCGGTCATGCGTTAGGAAAAGCCGCGTTCGCAAAATAATTCCTTTACCAGATACGTGTGTATGTTAGAGATAATTGAGCTCATTTACCCCGAGCAATTAACTTAGAACTTAGGCTCTTAAGTGATTACAAATACGTATAAAACTGCATGAATTGCACATACCAACACAAGTTAGTGTTTGCATAAACAATAATAATAAGCCAGCAACAACAGTGTCCCTGGAGGGGAAACGGGGAGACAGCTCTCGCCATGGCAAATCCGTCTCCTTGCCACAAACGTTAGCATCTATTGGGGAGAGTGAGAGAGATAATGATGCCGTCTCAATAAGTGGCGTTAACGTTCTCGGATGATTGTCGGAGCAAGAGGCAGTTTTTACACCATTAAGGGAACAAACCAAGGAAGAAATCATACCAGACGGTGAAATGATCTTGGCTCAGACACTCTAACAGTTCAGCTATTCCTATATTCCCTCTCTGTCGTATTTGTATTGGAGTTTAGGAATTGCGAAGCTAAAATTAAATAAGCATTCCTAGTCTGTAACCCGTTGGTAATATAGCGAAAGTCTCTTCTTTCCTTCCTGAGAGCCTGCACTTGCGTGGAACAGGGAGATTTCGAAGCTTTTCTCGGCTTTCTCGTTAGTTTCTTCGGGTCATAGCAAAGTGGCGGACAGGACAGGGACTGAGTGGAAATACTCAAGCTTTTAGCTTTAGTATATTAGACGACGAGTATTTGTCGTCCGTATTTTTTCTTGGGTCTTTCCTATTCCTTTTTCAAACCCCTAAAAACTCGCATCTCTCTACGAGATGGCCACATGAAATTACAAAAGACTGCGCTCGCAAACCGGTTACTAGGCCCGACTATTCTTCAATCATCCAAAAACTTTTACCCATGGCTTGTGCTAGCAATCTACGGTTTTTAGTCACACGAATCATTAGCCTTGAATGAGTACCTCTGTGAACAAAGTGACGTGCTTGTTATTATTCGTTTACCAGCAACTAGTGCACAGTCTAGTCAGTAGTTAAGTTGATAAAAATCCCTGAACTTGAAAAACTTTAAGCAAGTATTATCTATCCCTAATTAATAATTGGCGACGTATAAATAACACATTAGGGTGAATTTAGTCATCACGCGATACAATTTTGCCATTTTTCATTGATTTACTATTTGCTGTGCAAAAACCGGGATCCAGTTTCCAACTCCGTCCGATCCTACACTACGTGCACGGCTCCCGGGTTACAGCAAGCTGCGATCAGCTGATCCTCAGACTCGCTGGGCGGGCATTCCTCCGACTCTTCATACCGAACATAGCTTACCTGACTGTACAGCGCAGAGGCACAGTTCAGACTCCTACCTCAACGTTTACGTTAATCTGCCAATTAACACGTGCTGGCTCTTTGCACCGAAAGACTAGAGACTGGAAACAATTGAATTGTAACAACATCTCAAGGCTTGCCAATGGCTGCAATTACGGAAACCAAACCAGGTTTACAGAAGCCGTCAGGTGAGTTTTTCTTCAACTTCTTTTGTCAAGCCCATCTCCATAAATTTGCTCACAATGGACTGGTTAAATAATGTGCTGTCACAGTCAAAAGTCCTGTTTTCCTGTCAAAGTAGCAAAAGTACCCTCGCAAATGAGAACAACAAGCTCATTATGTACCATTGGCATCGTTGCATGATAACTTTCCCCTACATACTGATTGAGTTTAAATAGCAAAAGAAACTTTACTCGTCAACTTGCTTTTTCTAAAGTAATCTCGCAATTATTATTTCCAAGAGGCAATGTTGGACATAGTTAGGAAACTCCATCCACTTACAACTGGACATTTGCCTATAGGGATCATCAACTTGAGACTAAAACTCATAAGCAATTTTCAATTCTACCACAGGATGGGGAGCTCGTCACACTCTTGCAGTATTGGGCTTTTGGGCATTCGCCATCTCCTATGGAATGAGGTTCAACTTGTCAATAGCGATTGTGGCGATGGTGAAATCGCGGCCGAAATCACCAACTCTGGGTAACGTCGTAGTGGATGGGTCTTGCAACCATCTCTTGATCTCAGATGCCTTAGCTCGTAATGCCTCATCGGGTGGACTGAACGACTTGGGAAGGGTTGAGGACAGAGGGGAGTTTGATTGGAATGAGGCGGAACAGGGTGTGATTCTCGGGTCCTTTTTTTGGGGTTACGTCCTAACTCAATTGCCCGGAGGAATTGTCTCGAGTAAGTTTGGTGGAAAATGGCCTCTTGGAATCGGTCTACTGGTCACGGCAATCTTCGCCCTACTCACGCCTCTTGCTGCCCGCACGCACGAATATCTCCTCATGGCCGTCCGCATCATTCAAGGATTAGGCGAGGTGAGCTCTTATTCTGGACGATAATTCCCTTTCGCTATGGTCAATGGCTAACGGCGTCTGGCTCGGCAAAATCATAGATCTTTATTGGTCTGCCACATGGCTCATGTTTATTGTGGCACTCATGTGTCTTCCAGGGACTAACTACACCAGCAATGCACGCTATTCTAGCTAACTGGGCGCCACCAGATGAGAGAAGCAAGCTTGGCAGTATCGTCTACGCAGGTTAGTACAGCGAATTTGTCCAGTGTCTTTTACACGATCCTCGTTTCAAGTCTTTGCATTTAGCATTCAAGTCTCCGTTGTACATTTGTTGACCACCCTGTATTGGAGCCTTACCAAAATCATAAACAAACCAGCTAGCTCCCAATCAAATCCGTAATGCCATTATCTTCCTGCCAGTATGAGAAATTTTAACTTATAGAGGAAAAAGCTTACGATGGCAACAACAGATTTCTCATAAGATTATAGTTTCCATTTTTAACAGTCTTTGAATTCTTATACTAAGAACAGGGCTTAACTCGTAACTCTGAATTCAATAGCAAGGATTCCCTGCTCACAATAAACCTGTCATTGGTTTAATTACCATTCGTCCATGGAGGAAAGGTAGGGCAATGCTTATCAGTCCAATTGAGCGTCTTTCACCAGACGACTAATTAGCGAAGCTTACAAGCTTGAACTTCGTGTGTTTTTATACTCAACTGACCTTGCCATCCCACCACAAGGTGTCTCCTTCCCTTGAGATAGTGTGTGAATATGAATATGAAATCGTGTGACAGAATCCTTTTCAATAGATCTTCCTGGTGTCTCCTGTGAAACAGGACTCAGTTCATTAAGATAAACTAGCCGATGAGCTAATTGGATTGAATGAATACGTGTTTTAATGCTCTTGTGTCTCTCTCAGGTGCGCAATTCGGAACCGCTGCCACGATGATCATTAGTGGATATCTGATCGACGGAAATGTGCTAGGAGGCTGGCCTTCGGTTTTCTATGTAATCGGAGCATTTTCCTTACTTTGGTTTGTGCTCTGGTGCTTCTTCATGTTTGACTCTCCTCGTGCGCATCCGCGAATTTCTAAGGAAGAACTGGACTACATTGAGACATCAATCGGAGCTGGAGCCGCAGAGTCGGAACATACCAAAGCCCCGATCCCTTGGAGACACATTCTCACGTCTCCGCCAGTCTGGGCAGTGGTGGTGGGACATTGTGGCCACGCTTGGGGTCTCTACACGCTGTTAACCATGTTGCCGACGTACTTGAAAACGATCCTTCATTTTGATATCAAACAGGTATTCCACCCAGGTCACGATTGTCATAAAAGTTGTCACCGTTCTCACGTATTCATGTACTTGCGAGTATAAAACATGGATAATTGGGAATGACTAAAAGTCGGCTAATGAGCATGAATTTGCCAATACAGAACAGCTGGTTGTCCGCTTTCCCTTACATTATGATGTGGATTGTCTCCATCTTCGCGTCACAACTGGCTGACCTTCTCATCTCGAAGAAGATTTTGAAAACTATCTGGGTTCGCAAAATATGCCAGACCATTTGTAAGTCACCCCAGTCTCACACTTCTAGTACATGACTCATTACCGTCATATCATATCATTTGATCTAGAGATAAGCAAGACGAGAAGAAAACAAACTCCTCAAGATAATTCTCAAGATAAATTCTCTCACCAGCACAATTATTTCTCAACAGCTCAATTAGGCCCAGCGATAGCGCTCATTGGTGCCTCCTACTCTGGTTGTGACCGTGCGTTGACGGTAGCCCTTCTGTCAGTCGCCGTCGGTATCAACGGTATCGTCTATGGCGGCTACGTCGTGAACCACGTGGACATTTCTCCAGCCCATGCAGGAGTCTTAATGGGTATTACAAACACTTTTGCAAATCTGACTGGTTTCGGTGCTCCTGCGCTTGCAGGCTTGCTCACCAAATCAAATGTAAGTGAACGCATGAAAAGCATTATGAAATAGCTTGGACTCCTTAGCCTCAGGGCTCATTTGACATTTGGCTTGATTGACCCTTCTTGTACAATTTTACAGCCGTCCTTAGATCGCTGGCAGTACGTCTTCTTTACATCGGCGGCGATTTACCTGATCGACGTCATTGTGTACGTGCTCTTCGCCTCTGCGGATGTACAGCCATGGAACTATTATCATAGATGAATCAACTTCCAATTAGGTACCTAAAGTTATATTTTTAGAATGTGCGTGACAATCACAATTGTGAATAGTAGGTTAGAGATTCAAATCAGGGTCCAGGTAATCCAGTCGAAGGTCAAATAAAATAGGCCAATTTTTATATATGTCTAGAGACTTCGCCAAAAATAATCGCGAAAAGCATAGGAGAGAGATTATTGAACTATCGAAGGACTAATAGCCGAGAGATTTCAACATAGTTACCACTAAAATTACACAAACAGTTGTACTGTACACAAAATGCAACAACTAGTAGCATAGTTGCCATGCAAACTGAATCAATGAAGTTTATTAAATATGGACAATACTGGTGATGAACCATTAAAATCTACCAGCAGGTTATAGTTCGCCAATTTGCTTCTCATGAGACTGGTTCAACGTACAACACCTGTTTTCCTGCAATGACAAGGCCTTGCATCATATCACGTCAGTACTGGCTCAGTTTTTTGTACAAAAGTCTTAGAGCTGGAAAAACATTATTTTCACCAAAGACAGGTTTATTCGCAAACAAATCATTAGCATGGAGTTTTTTGCTCCGCAGTTCTGTGAATAAATAAACTCATAACAGCTGTCAATCACTGCCATCCTCGAGTAAAAGGTACATAAGCTCTCTACCTCTACATTACAATGATGCTAGTTAGGAAACTGTGTTTACAAAACATTAAGACTATGACAGTGCTTCTACGAAGCGGTACTTTTAGGACTGTTGCCACAGCATGTGTGCAAACGTAACCTTTACGGTCCTTGCGGCAAACGCAGTAGTAGTACCCATCATTGTAGCTGTATCCTCGTGGGCATGTGCCTATCAAGAGTGGGAAATCAAAAAACATGCGTCAATGCGTCACCAGCCTCCTAATTCTTAGGATTCCTGATTAAGTTAGCTCCGGAAAGCTTAAACGTAATCAAGTAATCACGTTCTCTTACTTGGACTCGCCGAGTTCTGTGCATTGGAACTAGGACGATACGCTTCTCTATTACCATTTGGAAACGAAGTTGTTGTATCACATTTTCCAGATCTACTGCATCTGTATCCGAAATATTCGCCGAAACAGGTACAAATTTCGCAGCCCCGGTAGTATTGATGTCCCAAGACGCATCTCTCTGTTAAATAAAACCAACCGTATCACTTCTCTCCTATTAGTTTCTGTTCTCTGTTAGTTCTATTCGGGTTTCCATGATGATATGAAATTGAACAAACCACGAACCATTGGATTCAGTTGGCTTGGCGACGGAAGAAGAGCTGCTGCCTTTCACAGAAGCGGATCCAGATCCCGTAGCTGGGGGGCTTGTAGCATTCTTTACTAGTGCAAATGTAGCCTCGTTCTCCATGACAGGTACAAACGTTGCAGTCGTCCAAATACTCTTCCCCTCGAGGACATAAACCTGCAGCGCATATCTCATAGCTTGAAAAATGTCTCAATTTAATGGTACGACTAATCGCCCAGCCTTGGGCAAAAAAACACTGTCGTTTGTCATCAACTTACGCCTGGAGTAACTAGGTCTGGAGTTGCTACCACCAACCTTCACAATGCCGACAGCTGGTTGCAGCGGTGGACGTAGTTGTACAGGATGGGATCCTGGTACACGTTGATCCAGATTTCCCATGGCATACACAACGGTTGCATCCATCAAAGTACTCTTTGCCAAAAGCGCAGTCTCCTGTGAAAGAAAACAATTGAGAGACAAGTATTACCTTTTAGCATCAATCCTCTATCGGAAGTGTCATTTCACCTTACTTCATCAACTCCATCTTCACCATCATAATGGTAAATCAGTAATGCTTCCATAACGATGTGCCTATTGGCATTCGCCGTTAATCATAGAATGACTCACCTCCCGAACCGGGGTTTCGTTGAGGAACCGTACCTCCCGCAGTGATAGATACGACCACGATTGCTAATATGAGTGACAACTTCATGACAATGTCGGTCCTCTAGATTATATTCCGAATAACTATCTGTTTAAGTAAGTTGGCAAATTTCAACCTGCAGTTTTTTTCAGGCGTTCAAAAACTGTAACACCCACTCTTTTTTGCTTGCAACACAGCGCTTTTGTATGAACGAAACTGAAAGTGATCACTACTAAATCGTGACACCCACAACACTAGTTCTATATATACAAAGGACGAGCTTGGTGAGTGACATTGAGCAGCTCCGTGTATAAAAATCCTAACGGCGCAAACACACGCTAAATCTCACCTGTACTAACTACTTCCACCTGTGGAATTGCTCCTAAATTTTCAATTAAGAGATTTAGGCCCTGTACCTCCTGCTATTTCTGTCAGCCACGTAGATAAAGTTATGTAGCGGTATCCTCCCTTGCCATGTTACCATGAATGACCATCTTTGTCATTCAATGTGGAAACAAACCTACATTGCGCGTCATTTCCCTTTCAGTATACCTACTGACAGCGCATCACGAACCATTTTCAGCGCAATAATCAAGGAGAAATGACCATAGGTCACCTCATTTGCAGCGAAACCGTTAGCTTTCATCGCATGAGCCTTTTACGATCATGATATCATGAATAGTTGGCAATGCATCGCACATTTATATACATGTGTACTGTACTGCAATGACAAAGCCAAAACGTATTTTTATCCGTGGGTTGTACACATCCTTTTCAAATAGTCCCCACAACATCTGATCGCTCTCTGTAGTAAATTAGGCAATTCTCCTCTTCATTATTGCTTCCTTAATCACGAAAACGTTGTCGTCAGTTTAAGGACACACATCATATGACACTTTACGTTCACATGCAAGCCATACAGCACAACATGCGCCAAGAAATAAACCTTGACCAGAACAAAGACACTTGCCGTCAGTAGCGGAATCCCAGATCGTAAAGTAACCCTTAATGACCGGAATATGAGCAATTGCATTATGACCATCTCTGAATCACTGGCCTGTTCCTGGAGATATCCAGGAAACGGCACGGAAACATATGCTCAACGAGATCGTCCTTAGTCCTCTCATCGGCTAGGCATAGCCAGGTTCATTTCATCAAAGAATCATCGATCATGTGAAAGCTATCAGACTGGGTCGATTAGTATTGATAATTGTCAAATCGACCTTTAGCAACTTGTGTAGCAATCAAATTCGAACAAAAACTTATGAAGCGATTAAAATGAGCACAAAAGCAGGTTACGGCGGGATCAGGGATCGCCTTGTTGGAACTGTTGTCTTGTAATGAAATGACTGATGTAAGCCTTGATTACTATTCATGCAACTATTTACAACCTGTCAAAAGGGATCCTCTATTACAGCAGGTTTCAAGGAATTTGGGGATTCCCTTTCCTCCAGCCCCATCCTCCTTCATGTTAAAGGCTTTGCGAAAATAATCAACGCCTCGTGTGTGGGTGTGTTGGCACATTGCGTTTGCATTTGGACAGTCTAGCCGATGTAAACATATGTATCACGAACGCGTAACATAGTTTCAGTTGACCCTGGGCCATCCCGTTAGAGGCCTCCCTTTGTTTTCCTTTACGACCAAATGGCATTGTGTGCCTAATCATACATTACGATCAAACGTTTGGGAAATAGGTTATTGGTTATGGGGATTCCTTCCATGTTCATTACAGCAATAGCAAAATAGGGTAACAACGTAACACGAGACACTATTAGAGCTGCAAATGATGTGAAACATGATTCCTTTCCAGTGCGTAAATCCGACTTACAATTGCTAATGTTTCCAAGTCAGCTGAGCCCACTATACATTTTTTCCACCAAGCAAACTGTTATAGCGCAACGTTGCAAGCAAACCTCCGATTTGACTCGCGTAAACTGTAAAACTGGCATCCCGTAGATAAGTAAATTAAGTATGACGCTGCAGTTTAGTGCTGGGTTTAAGAGCCATCCACCAATCTCACCATACGCATCAATGAGACTGACACCCCAATGGGCTAATTGCGAATGATCTATTCCGGTTTGCATATAATTCGTCCTTGGAGTAGTTTTACATAAAGTACAAAAATTGAATGAATACATTAATTCCATGTCAACGTTCCTCGTCTTAACTCCCTAACTCCAAAAGTATAATAAGTCCCGGTGTAAGTCACTAGTACATATAGACTTCCATGGACTTCAATTGGCTTAAGTTGGTCTTCTATCGAGCTATTCCAGCTCTTCATTCAAATCAATGCACTTCTTCACTGAATGAAGTGACCTTGACTGCTAGTTTTAGTGCTTCAAACAAAGATAAATTCATGTTCTTTCAATCCTACACGATTCCTTCTGTGTAAGACACAGCTGTGTCCTTCGTCTGGTATTAGGTAGTACATAATTTAGCAAGGCATACAGTCCGTTGGAGACAATTGCACGAGCAGAACAGCGGAGACGTTAAAACATTAGACTAAAATCCTGTCGCATCCAACGGGTGTCACTATAAAACCTCTATTTGCTTTAGCTTCATTGCCTCTACTAACCTTATCAGGCGAGACATGCTGTGCTCACAGTTAGTGAAATGAATTGCGTATGCGCCTGTAGCCTATGTGCTGTACAAGGCAAGGGCCTGGGCCTAGGCTACAGTGCTAGAGCGGAGTGACCGGTACTCGTAAGTCATAAGTCAGTGATTGATTCCTTAACTTGAATTGTTGCGTGCACATGTAATTAAATATTTTCCCGGGGACTAGAGCCCGCTTGTTAGATCTCTTAGCAACAATTTCAGATAGTGGTTATCCTGACACGTAAAATTGAAGTTTGTTTGCATCCACGAAATGCTAATTGCTTGAGCTGCTCATGTTCACGAACCGCAAAGGTGCTTCCAGGTCACCGAGTGAATGTTACTTTAGTTTCGGTTGCCAACGCGTTTCTCTGCAAGTTTCGATAGGTATTGCTGATCCCGGTTTTCAGCAATCACAATTGTAACGACGTGAAAACCTCGATATATTTTGTGGCATAATGAGGTAAGAAAAGTATGGGTTCCATCAAAATCGCCATAAAAATTCTGATGAACCCGTGCTGCATTGTGGCATGAAACGTGACGTGACTTAACTAGGCATGTTTTCTGATGACTCTGTACTGTCCCCTCTAGTTCCATCGTTGATGCTCGGGAATTATTTGGAAAGGTCCTACAGGAATTGAAGAAAATTACCTTTGCGGATGTGAAGCTTCATGGCAACTTCGGACTCGTGAAATTTTACTCCGGAACCCC
>VRMD01003611.1:0-10581 GCA_009872375.1 Sminthurides bifidus | reverse complement strand
CTGGTCTATTCTTGTTATTTTCTAACATTTCTGTTAGAAAATCATAATAAGCGCTTTAGCCGTTTCTAGCCAAGCCGCAGCTAACAATAGCTATCTAAACGTAGAGACAGACTAATTTGGTCGTTCAGATGTAAAAATTCAAATTCCTCTTTTTTGCGCTGTCTCACGTTAAGGCAAACTGGGTTTCAAAGCTGCTATTGTTAGCTGCGTTGTTACGAAAAATAATTGTCAGGTGATAATTTCGCCCGGGAGTTCAAACAATGTACCTAACTCTTATACTACCTCAGTATCACCGTATAAGAGTTAGCACCTAACTACGTGCGGTCGGAAGGATCGCAATCCTTAACTTGAGGGCGGTTACTGCCACTGAAAACAGAAATTCAAGACAATTTCACAGCATGTATTGTATATTCATGATCAGCATTTTAAGAAAGAAAAGTACTCACACTGGGTTCACTAGGCAACTATTGGTGACAACGTGCTTGAGCAATATCATATCATCGGAAGCAGTAGACTTTATGGGCTGCCATACTTGGTCAGTTTTACCGTTCGCAAGCTGAAAGATGTAAATACCCCAATGTAAGAAGATAGGGACAGCAAAAGCTTCATTGTGCGTCAATACATAGTAATGTCATCGAGAAAATTATTTGCAGTCTTACATCCACGGTGACGCTGTTATTCTTTGTATTCGCGGTCATAACCAACGTTTGAGGTAGATCTTTTAGTTCTACCTTTTTGGCGGTGGTACTAACAGTCTTGGCGAAGAACCAATTTTGGTTTGTTGTCACCAAAATGAACCTGTTGTCTTCTAGACGTTTAAATGCATTTCCATGTTCATTTTAGTTAAGAATTATTGAGTTCTTTTACTTGAATTAACTATGTATTCCGTGGCTAATTCTCTGCTACCTTGTTCAATGGCCAACCACTTCGGACTACTACGAATACTGCTATCATCGCTGAATGTATCCAATTCGATATGCTTGTTACCAAAATAATCATCGTTCTTTACTGTCAGTGCCTGAAGATTCGGAAGAAAGGAACGAAGATGAAGTACAGTATAGTTGCAGGTAATGAACCGAAACTCTCATAGCCACGGGGTTATCAAGTACAATTAGTAGTGCACATATATAATCTTTACTCTTGTAGTACTTTGAATATGGACGGCTATCGAATTGCAAAGAAAACATTGGGAGTAAAAAATATTATACACCCAGTACTTGACTTACCTTGCCATCCTCTCCGCTTTCGATTACATACACCGTGCTGTCTTTGAAAGTAGTTGACCCTTCCACAACCAAAAATGCACAGGAAAGTGCCAAAATTTTTGGAAAACGTAGCATGTTTTCAACTTAAATTATGTACTTGGTGTAGGCACTAGCAAATGGTCCAACTACCGGATGAAATTTTGTGGGCACTGAGAGATTGGGTCGGTGGTGGGTTTTATACAGGAGTCCTGGGAGTTGAAAAAAGCACACGGTCACTTGAAGTTTAGGATTATGAGTTATAATTTTTCATTCGCGTGCTTACACAAATACCGTGGGTAATAAGTGTAATGACCAATGATAATAGAAAAATCGTTGTCATAATCAAGATTGAACCGGCATAGAGCCAGAAATTGCAATCAACGAAATGGTTATGAAGTAAACAATAATGCATGCCATTGTCCCGAAAGGTGAAACCAGTAAAAGAGATTGCTGGAGTAATTATGAGAGTACGCCAGTTGCAACTAAAATGTAGGGATGAGCACTCCCTGCCACACCCATCCTTAAAACTTCATTAGCCTGGAAGGGAGAATTATCACATATTTCTTTCGAATTTATCATTAAGTCTGCCTGTTGATTTTTAAAACATAAAGTATTAAAAGAACCATACTGTAGTCCTTTTTAATTTTTTAGGCACATATCGGCAATAACATCTTATTTTGGAAAGTCATCTAGTCACAAAAGGGATTTTTCCAGCTGACTATTAGCTTTCGCATACATTTTGCAAGTATTGTTTATAGTTGCCTGAGGGCTTGTATTATGCTACAGGGAAAGTGCGAACCCGAGAGCCGAGAACTCAGTTTAGTTCCGGGCTGAAAAGCAAATTCTGTCATGAAAGGTCCCTCAAGGGGGTGGTATTAGATCTTTAAGAATAGCAAATCCGAAACAGATTTTCTAAGAATTCAACCTTTTCTTCACTACGGCAGACATTGATTGAAGATTGGCGAAAGGTGACATGAACCTGTTTTTCCTATTATGCTCATTGACGAGGAAAGATTCAGCTTGAAATACAAAAAAAATTTATAATAATAATATTCTATATCTAATACAAAACAATGAGTCAACTCCAGTATATGTAACTTTACCCTTACAGCTGAGAGACGACCGCAATGTTGAAAATTCTGGTTGCTGCAAGTTGTATGGTAATTAGATAAGTAGGGCAGTAATAGTGCTGTTGATGATTATGTCGGTAGAGGTGAGAAGGATGCCTTTATCTATGTACGCGTAGAAGGACAAATTCATTCGAATCGGTTTCAGACATCGGATACGCCTTTGGTCAATTGTGTGGTTCTGACGCCAACGACTCAATATTTCTTGACCTCCGCTATGAAATGTGGAAAACCCGCCAAAAACAAGCAACAAACATCCGTAGGTCAGTATTCCATTAAATGCCAGCATTAACCTCACTGAACCTTTGAATCTGATAACTCCGACCATTCCGAATGCGCTCAGAACAATCAGAATGTACTGTGATACTGGATACAAAAAACGAAGGAACATGCGCTCGAAATGATCCAGGAACAGTCTGATCTTGTTGTAATCATGTAGATTCTCCACTATCTCATCTTCCGAGCACATTCGCCTGCAATTCGTCGAGAAAATCTTATAACCGAGCTTAACAGATATAGAAAATTCAATCATGTATTATCTAATACATGCAGTTAGTTACTTGCAAACAAGGGCTTTGATTGCCGAGATCAAAGGAATGGCAACTCCAGTTGGGATATTGATCAGAATGTAGGATGTCAGGATGTACACAAGCTGAAACAAAACCTGAATCACTGTAGAAACTCCGATGCTGATAGGATAGTATCCAGAATTCGGTTGAACGAGAGATGAAAACAGCACCGGATAGTGCGGTTTCAGGAGGCAAACCAGGCACGCGGCCACAAGTGCCAGGTACACGGAATAAAAGTAAACCCTTTGCACCTTCTCTGTCATCCAAATGACTGGAATCCCGATCTTTGAGTGGGAATGCTTGGGAGGCATCGTCGCGCTAAAATCTTCAATCACACGGTTTGATAATTTTTCACGGATACTACTCCGATAGTTGTCGCAATTTTCCATCCTTTGTTTTCTTACGATCAACGAAACTTACCACAAAGCAGAGTAATTCCATTATTAAGTAGATCTGGAAAGTCGTCCCGGCGCATTTCTATACTCCAGGCAAGTATAACTGCATACATATGATATACGGCATAAAAAGCGCAAATTATTCGCGTCTCCAAATCCAATCTTTGCTGTCGTATCGCCTGGATTGCACGGATAGCCACGAAGCAAAACTCCATAGTGATGTACACCAGAACACCATTGTGAAGCACTAGGTCGAGACGGCGGTCTCGGATCTTGAGTCGTTGCTCGGTATCGGACCAATAAAAGGGATGTACTCTAAAGATTGAGCTGACTTTTATTCCCTGGATGATAATGGACTTGAGTCCATCAGTCATGTACTGTGGACACGCAACGGTCGTGGCCATGATGTCGAAAAGAGCAACGGATGCGAACTGATGTTTTACTTTTGACTGTTTTGATAATTGTATGTAAGTGTGTACCGGTTCAGCAAGAAAATTGCATAAGCATTACATGTCTATGGCCTTGTTGCTAACAGACTAGGGATAAGTCAGTCTAATTGTTTCCCCCAAAAAAAGTTTACCCTGAGCTATCAAAGTACCCGGAAGTCAGTCATTAGTTGTAAATTACTTCGAAATGCATATTAAAAAAAGTCTAGAAAGTTAACGTTTAGTAGCAATTAGAACGAGCTGATGATACAGATTATGAAAACCGAAGGTCAAACGAGGCAAACATGCCCTTCCTAATAGTCTACGGTATCGAAATTCACTGAACATATTGCTTCATCGAGCATCATCTAGCGCTACTGATAATAATGTGAATGTGGGTAGAGGTGAGGACGATACATTTATCATTATATGCTTAAAAGGACAAACTCCTTCGAATCGGCCTCAGGCATCGGATGTTCCTTTGGTTCATTGCATAATTTAATTTTTAAGTTTAAATGATCGCAACTAAATGAGTAGGATAGTAATAGCATTATTGATGATGATTTCGGTAGAGGTGAGAAGGATCCCTTTGTCAATATAGGCGTAGAAGGACAAGTTCATTCGAATTGGTTTCAAACATCGAATGTTCCTCTGGTCGATTTTGTAGTTCTGACGCCAAAGGCGCAAGACTTTTTGTCCCTCGCTATTTAGGCTTGACAATCCGTTAAAAATTGTCATTAGGGCTCCATAACCCATGATTCCAACAACTACCATGATCCCCCTCTCCGAACCTTCCAGTTGGATGAGTCCTAAGATTCCAAATGTACTCAGAGCAATGAGGATGTACTGGGACGCAGGAAATAAGAATCCAAGGCACGCTCGCTGAGTTTGGTCGAGAACAAGTCTAATTTTGGTATAGTCTCTAAGGTTCTCCTTGATTTCTTCTTTGGTGTTCATCCGCCGGCAATTGGTGAGGAAATCATTGCTATATACCACAAAATAGGAAATTGAAAATCGCAATGACTTCAGAATTGCTTACTTTAACCCCAGGGCTGTGATAGCCGGAATCAATGGTATACCCACTCCGGTCTATATGAAGATCAAAATGAAGCTTTGCGGCATGTAAGAAAGCTGAAAACCGAGCTGTGTAGCGATGGGAACTCCAAAACTGACGCCATAATATTCAGAATTCGGTCTGAAAAGGGATGACACTAGTACAGGGAATTCTGGCTTCAGTAAGCACATGAAGCCAGTGGTTAACGTAACGACGTTAACTGAGTACAATAAAAGCCGTTGCAAATGCTCTGCTATCCAAACGATTGGTATGCCGATCTTCGGGTGGAACGGAGCGACAGGTAACCGGCTGGCGAAAGCTAATCACGGAATATCATAGCAGGTATAGGAATTTGGTAACATTTTATTTTCATTTTTCAAACCATCATAAATGAAGGAACTTACTTGCAATCAGCTGAAAACCACTATTTAACAATTCCGGGATGTCTTCTTGGGACAAGATAATGCAGTACGCAAGTATAACGGCATAAAACTGATATGTGACGAAAAAGACGCAAAGTATTTGCGTTTCAGAGCCTACGTTGTTCTCGTGTATTGCTTGTCCAGCGCGAAAAACAACAAAACAAAACTCTACGCCAGCATGCACTTGTCAAGTTCCAGGTCGCGTCGTCGATAACGGACCTTGAGTCGCTGCTCTGCATCGGACCAGTAAAAGGGCCGAACTCTGAAAATTGAGCCAATTTTGATACCCTTGATAATCGTTGATTTGAGTCCATCAGTCATGTACTGTGGATGCATAATGGTCGTGGCCATGCTTATGAAAAAAGCAGAACTGAAATAATGCTCTAGTCTTCAGCTTTTGTCAATATCACAATCCACATTGTATAAAAACCGAAAAAACGTAGTGGTATTTTCAAGTTATGCAGTTTGAGTTTCAAGGAGAGTGCATCACATAGGACTGTACTTCTAAAATGTAATTGATTTGATTTGCCCACTTGCACAGCTCACATGTAGCTGTAAAATCGTTTTATTTCCTGATTGTCCTTGAGCCAAATAGGTCTGGTGTGCAGTCTAGTCTAGACGGAGGCCAGACACGTGTATGCTGTGGATAAATTAATCTTAGTATTCCTCAAAGTCCCAGCAAGGCCCCCCGGGGGCAGTTGTAAGTTAGTATATATGCAATATTTTATCGTGGAATTTCTGCCCCATTTATTTTGCCATTACTGTCAGGCAGGCACAGTGACGTGAGTCGATTGGATGGGCATACAAATTACACTGGGACCCTCATGGTCTGTAATAACTGGACGATAAATGCATCCCAAACTCCATTGCAGTGTACTCTACGTAATCTTATCTTGGTAAGGTCAAGATTCTGCATGCTTCTAAGGGTTTGCTAGCTTGGTAAGGAAAACTTCTTGGACCAGAATGTATAGCCTGCGCCGACAAACCTTCACATTGACCTAGATTAATGTAAAGTCATCATGCTGTGCAACCGAAATGATTAAATCCTGGTTTTAGTCACTGGTTTACTTTCAGAAATTGTCATGAAACATTTCTTGTACAACATACACATGTAGACATTATTTTGCATTGATACTGTGAAACTTTTTTTGCTTCAAGCCAGTCTGGTCAGAGGACAGAAGAATTTGATTACAGGGGAAGATAACGATGCATGCAGGAAACAGAATAACGTAAACTTGGGTAAAAAGAATGATGAATAAAACCGGACTTCATGTCATTCGATAAATGAATTACAACCATTAGTTGTAACGCCCATTGTCTACTTGCTAGAAAGAAGTATCTGGATAACATAAACCCACAAGAGCTGTACAAGAGAAAGTGGCAACGATAAGTGTA
Source organism: Sminthurides bifidus (assembly GCA_009872375.1). Lineage (NCBI taxonomy): Eukaryota > Metazoa > Arthropoda > Collembola > Symphypleona > Sminthurididae > Sminthurides > Sminthurides bifidus. The sequence goes on along the minus strand of VRMD01003611.1, from coordinate 3,950 downwards.
GTGAAAGTGATGGCAGATTTTTCGTTGTGGTCAACAAGATGGCGCCTTCAGAGGTTTTTCTGCGGGAGCCGGCTTTTGCATTGTGGCTGATCCAGGCTCGGATGGGAACATGGGACCGCATGTTACAGCCAGAAATCGGGTGTCCAGGAGTACAATGAGCCGACAAGTAGTACGATTGCAAAATTTTCATACAAGTAGTAATAGATTCCGGATTGAAGGCGAGCGAATTGCCTCATCCCTTCTTAAGAATTATCACCCAATCTTCCTTCCAAGACCTCAAGCATGTGGGTCTGTGTTGTTTTCGTTGAATCCATCCTGAATCTTTCTTTCCTGCTAGAGTCTTCGAGAATTCGGTCCTCTGTCTCACATCCTACAACTTCTACTCTTAACCCTTTAGGAGTTACAACGCATATGTTGAAAACCAATTCTAACATTGTTATTCTCCCTGGCAGAAAATTACAGGACTCCAACCTAAGGCATTTCGCAAAGGCAGTTGGGCTTTGCTACAAGCATCTCATCTAAACGGGCTGAAAGTCTAAGACAAAATGGTTGACCACCCAGTGAGAGAGCTTAGATCCTTCATCAGTGCCCTGGTCGCCAAAGGAACGGAAGCCTTATGTATGAGGAAACGCTCTGGTACGATTGAATATGTCCAAAGTTTTTGGAGCAAGTCCGCCATCTGAAGCAGGCTGCTACGGAACCTCCGAAAGCTTCCAACATGCCGTCTTCACTTACCGCTCAAGTTTTCACTTTTCTAAAAGTTTTTGCCTCCTTCAACATGCTTTGAAACTGCTCTTATCTCTTAACGGAAATAAGTTTATAATTGAATAAAATCCAGTCATAATTGAGTTTCAATACATTGTCAATTCTTCAAAAATTTCCAGCTCTCAGCAACTACCTGTTAACCCCTGTGATGCTTTAGGAGGATCCTCCATCACCCCTGATACCCTGAGATCCAGAATCCATTCTTCTAAAACTGAAAATAATCTCGGCCCATCTCCTTCTCCTTTCGTCTGTCAGTCTAGCACGCAAAGCACTTTTTTCACAATTTCCCCCACCACAATAGCGGTATACGTAGTTTACTACTCACGCCATCGCGGCTCCGTAATTGAAATTCTGCTTGCGTTTTCCAACAAACTGTGTGTTGTGTACAAAAAGTGAAAGTGTGTGCAGTGCCTGCGTAGCATTTTTAGCACAAATACCAACCATTCTCCCATGTTTTCCCATAAAGCTTTCGCAAAGAATGCAAAGAATATCAGCTCGAAGCTAAACCCATTCCCGGACTGATCCATTAAAATGCAAAGTGTCCCGCTGTCGGATCTAATAAGCGATCCAGGAGCTCCTTCCTATCATACATTGTTTGCGTCCGCCGAGGTGTAAAATTATAGCCGAGTTTCCCCCACTTTCCAAGCATGGAAAGCGATTTCTCTCCCCTGACGAATTGTCTGGCCTTCTTCGCCAATCCTTCGGACGGAGTTAGCCAAGGATTTCACCACGCTCTCAGGCTTTAGGATGGAATTCAGTCAGTGTTTATGTCACACTATGTTATGTTATGGACATGGCTCTTTTTCAAATCCTTGAGAAATTGTCACTTCCATGGACTGGAATAATTTCTCCGTTGGTGATATACAAAGTTAGTAGTTTTCTCCTCTCGATTTGGAGGCAAGTTGTGATTCAATTCCCGGGAGTTTTTAACAATAAATATAACGTTATATCCTGGTTGTGCACACGATTGCGACAGTGATAAACGGAATCGATCAGATTCCCTCCCCCTTTCCTGCTTTAATGTTTGTGGTACAGGATGTTTACAGAAAAAATTTGATTGCCTTCTGTCAGGTATTCCATTGGGAGAAAAAGGAGGAAAACTTGTTTTTTTTTATCTCATACATGTGTTTACCCAGGGAAGCGTAAAATGTCATCTATTCTCGTGTCTAGAGCACAATGAAATCCAAAAAAATCCGCCAGGCTCCCAATCCGATTACGTTGGTGTTATGGCTACCCGTGGACTCATTTTCTCTCGGTTTCACACCTGATAACCCCGACGCTTTCACCGTTAACAAGAACGCCACGAGACAGTTCATCTTCTTTTTCCCGGCGAGATAACAGGCGAGGCCAAGTCGCAAGATTAAGAGGAATTAGCCAGTAGTAATGAATGAAGCATCGTATCCTCAAAGCAGCGAGAGAGAAAACCGACTTTCTCTTCATTTCCTGGAAAGGAATAAACATACCTGCACCTGTGGAATGATTCCTTCGACCTCCAGTACCAAGGCAATGAACCACGCTTCATGACACCCTCATGATATCAACCCAGGAAAAGCTGCAGGAAGGAAAACTTAACGTACGTATTCACTCGTCTTTTCCACTATCTGTTCACACGGACGACTGACTTGAGGAATTCTCCCTCATATTACTGACAAGCCCAGATCCGTTATCCATTTCCGACGTCGTAAGTTGAGGGAATATGACTTTTTTCCGCAACAAACGTCCATTTTCGGATATCCTCCGACTTTATTACAAGTGCATTGACATGCGACACGGTGCTGAAGTGCATGTTCTCCTTTCCTTTGATTAAAAAAGTCTTTCACCTTCGACAACTTTATTCCCCAGCACGTCTACAATTGACGCCTTTGGCACAGAAAATCTCCTTGTCATACCTCTCGGCTTAGGATTTGGCCGCTCAATCCCAACGCCTACGAGTCCGTTGACCGTTTATGATCTGTGGCGAAATCGCATCAGTCTGCATCCCAGCATGGAGCTCTAACCCTGAAAGTTTTCATCCTTGGGAAAATTAATAGGGCAAGACTCTCCGACAATGTCGTGCATCTCCACTGCCACATTAGCCCATTTTTGACTTGGTTTGATGGAAATAGTTGATTTTTTTTCAACTCAACTTTTGTTTTCACCTACAAGGCGTTCTAACTTTTCTGCATTTTTGTCCGCCAAATCCTGTTGCAAGGGACATTCATTCTCGCAAAAGTTTCCCACTTTCACGTCCCAGATGCATCTTTCAAGAGTTGAGCGAAAGCAACCCAGGATCTCTACCCCCTCGGAGTTCGGGGGAAAGCCTGTAGAATGTGGATTGCATTCCTACTCCTCCTGCTCCGCTCCGCTCCTGTACCGAACCCGGTGCTGCAAGAAGAGAGAATCTCATTCTTTGCTCCATAAAGCATGTTGCTTTTCCAGCCGTGTCCACACACTTGAGAACACTTGCTAGCGCATCGGATCCTTTGACTTTTCCTCCTTCCTTCCGCCTCCAACTTTTTGAGCTGAAAACGCTCGGACTTTCGTTCAGTCAAGTCATTGTCTGCCCACAAGTGACCGTGTGAGCCACGCCAGTTCCTTGAAGCTCGCCCTCGTTCAGCAGTTGCAGTCTCATTACAATTGCATCTCAGAGTACACATGAGGGACGTTTGAAATTTTTCCCTGAGCAACTTGAGCAAATTGGCAGTGGAAGACACTGATCTCCATTGGTAATTGCTGCCTGGACAGTTTCCAACTGAGAATTAGTTGAACGTGAGAACAACTCTCTTCATCACCGTGGCGAGGAGAAAGCAGTGAAAGTGGGGAATCTTAGAGCAAATTGGTGCACTTGCCCCGACCTAAACTGTGACTTGATTGCTGTACTAAACTTGCATTTGTTTCCAAGTGAGTTGCAAACGGTAATTACACACTGAATTTACGTTAACTACTGATCTGATCCACTCCTGGGTCTTGAGTCAGGACTGAAGCCGGCTCGCTCTTGGTTGGCTAGTACACCGGTTCCCAAATTGTTTTAGCCATGCAGTCGGGACCCAGTCGGCTTTATCTTCTGCTCGGCTCCCTGTTCTGGATCCAATGCTACTACCAGATGTAAGTGACATTTGAAATTCTTATCACGAGGCTGGTAAACGTGGTCCAGGTCTTCCTTCCGAGGATAAACTCGGCATTTTCGCACATTTTATACTCGAAAG
>VRMD01003610.1:0-10585 GCA_009872375.1 Sminthurides bifidus | reverse complement strand
CGCCCTGTCCTTGTATGCTTCGTCACTCAAATCTCTCTTCACATGACTACACCCTTCAGGAACTTTTCACCAGCCAGCCATCAAATCTCAAATAGGGCGAGGAATACAAGCCGAAGAACACAACGCAAACTTGTCTGTGTCAAACTCTATGGGACTTGAAGACTGAGGAAGGAACTTACCAAGGCTGTGAAATCATGCTTCAAGACATAGGATAGACAATTAGGCATTGTTGACCGAATTATCGGCAGAATTCGCATGAATTTGATTGAAATTCTTGAAATATTTTTTCATGCTAATATGTCTTTAAGAACTTGAGTACCGCTTACAATCAAGTTATTTTCATTAACGAGCGACAGTCCTGCGTTTAACGTTACAATCTTCACCCCCAAGCTCTTGTGACGTTGTGACATGAGAATTCGGCATCCTTTGACTCTGAGGCCAGCTCTCGCACATGCTAATGCCATATAACCTAATAGACGCGTGATCTCCGGACCGATACGGTTGTGAAGGAAATGTATACATTTCTCTTTACATTATGGGATTTCTATGAGATTGTTGCCCGGGGCGGAATTCGGCGTCCGTGTCTCTGACTAGAGTTGATAGGTTGTACACGGAGTGTGTAACACAATCTCCTGGAGTGAATAGTACCTGACGGCTTGCTTTGTAATTTGAAAAGTTTGTGACCTGAATGATTTTGTTGCAGGGAGTCGTGAGGCGGCTTTTCTCTACGCTATTTCATCAGCGGGCGTCACTTACGCCGTGACTCAGGTGAGTTGCCAGGGTTCGCTTTTCATTTACGCATTTTCTCTCAAACTGTAACAAAGGTTGATGTAGGGCTTGACTACTCTTGTGATTCGAAAAGCTTGTGTTCAAACGTCACGTTATGCGGATAGGAACAAGGGAAGAGATGAAAGAAGAGTATCGAAATCATTCTTCCATCTTGGTTCATCTTGAGCTGTACCAAAGACGTGTAATCTGTAAATTAAATCTTAGTTCTAATTACTCATTCTTTGACTGTGAGCTGAATGGAATCCAGCAGAGAACCTACCGGGTGGTTCCAGGGAGTAATTAAAGCTCCAGAGTTAAGCTGGCAGATGATCTGGAAAGCCATGTACGTTGGCATCCTCCGGCTCTGACCAAAGGAGGAGGAACTACGGAGGAGGCAATTTTTGTCGACACGAGAACAATTAATAAAACTACCTTTCCTCTCTCTTGGTTTTCTTCAGGCTTGTGCCCGTGGGAATATTTCTTCCTGTGGCTGCGCCCCGCCCTACGACAACTAACGCTGGACGTGGCGCTCGGGCCGAGGCGTTGAGTCACCACCACCATCAACGTGAGGGGTGGGAAGTTGCGGCAGGGTGGAGGTGGGGAGGGTGCTCTGCGGATGTGGAGTATGCGGTGAAGCTTGCGAGAAAGTTCCTGGATTCCAGAGAGATCGAAGGGGATGCCAGGAGTCTTATGAATTTGCACAACAACAAAGCGGGAAGGAAGGTGAGTTCGAGAGGTGTGGAAACCTAACATTCAATCACTGGAAGCTGGTGACTGTTTTGCTAACAGGAATTGAATTTTTATAGAAATTGTCCATTTTGCTGAATGAAAACCTTGGATTGAATGAATTTTAGGCCGTTCAAACATCACTGGATCACGAGTGCAAATGCCACGGGGTGAGCGGCTCCTGCACCCTGAAAACATGCTGGCTCTAAGCTAAGCTCCTTTAGAAGGATCGGGGAAGAGCTGCTGGAGAAATACAAAAGGGCGAAGCCAGTCCTGGCCGTGGCGGCACAGCCAATGCAAACGCAGCAAGGGAGGCAGACGACTCCAGCGCCACCTGTCGATGTCATCAACCAGGTTCAGAACACGGAGCCGGAAAACACCCGACCCCGGCGGTCCCTCATCCTCATCAAGGCTAACGAACGTCTCGGGGGGACGGCCAGCCGGGGGAAATTTCAGCGCTCTGTTGCCTCTCCACCCCCGAGGCCGCGTCGCTCAGAGCTTGTTTATCTCGACCCGTCGCCGAACTACTGCGACGCTGATGTGACCCACGGGGCGCTGGGCACCAAATCCCGGAGGTGTTTTCACCGCAAGGATGTCAATGCCACGAACGAGGAGCAGTCATGTGACATCCTGTGTTGTGGCAGAGGGTACAATACCCACCAGATATTACGGAGGTGGAAATGCCACTGTAAGTTCAAATGGTGTTGTGAGGTGGAGTGTCAGGAGTGTAGTGAGAGAGTGGAAATTTATACGTGTAATTAAGAGTGTAATTACGATTTTTTAACGCTGTTAGCGCATACTCCTCGTGAATCTTTTTACATGTAAGTAATAAGTCCATTGTGCATATCATAAGCTTTAGTTAACGCTAAGAGTTTGAGTGAGATTATAAAAACTAAGCGTCGAACAGTGGGATTGTGGTTGTACATAGTAAAGGAAGGTGACTTAACAAAGGTAGGAGACAGAAATAAATTAATTGAAATTAACTGGACGGTGATACTTTTCATGGGGGAACTCCTCCAGAATTATAAAAAAACGAATTTTAGATAATGAAACGCTATAACATGGCCGAACATCAACGTGAATTGGTTTAGTTACAAATATCGTAAATCTCCAACGTAGGACACTGATCACAAGAAACTTGGCAACACCAAATAAACTTGCAGTTGCAACGAGTTTGTGATTTGGCAACCCTGGTTCGGGATCCGCGATTGCAGCACATTTGTTTGCAGCTAAGAGAGCCGTCACCCGTGTTGTTGTTACATGTTCGTCCTTGTGTACCTAGAATCGAAGTAGAGACCCAAGTTGGAATGTTTTTTTCTCGAATTTTTTAACAACAAGTGCAACCAATCTCACCAATTATGCCCAGCTTCTCGTTCCGTTCGCAATAATTAGGCGAATTTTCCACAAAAACCAAGTCAAACAGCCCAGGTGGAGCATCCAAGCTCCGCTTTGTGAGCAAGCGCCCTCTTCTGTCCACCTTGACCAGGTGTGCTTTCTCATAACGTTTCATCAAATGGTCTCCAACGATGCGTAGCGATGGCACCTGGTGCCAACACGTAATGAGTGCGCAAGATCCGGAGATCCCGTGACACTTGCACGCAATTTTCGCTTTCTTCATCACCGTGCGGCGGCCAACTTCATTGTTGTGCAAATTAGCAAGGATTTTCGCCTTTTCTCGCTTTCCACGCCCAGGTTTCTCGTACTCAATAGCGTCTATGAACTCCTTTCCGAATCTGGGATTTCAAAACAAAAAAGATGATTCAAGCTTCAATCTTCAATTCTAAGCTTCATATACAACAAATTCATATTAATTCATGATTTAATTGTTTTTAGATTTCAGGCTCTTGCATCAAGAAGCAAGGCTTCTTAACGTTTAATTATCAAAGCAAAAACTACTCACTTGTAGCTATAATGCATGTTATCTCCACACCCAGCCCATTGCCACTCCCGTTTCAGATTTCTAGGTCGAGATGTCCTGCCACACGTACAAGTATTCCAGGCTTCCATCCCGACAAGCCCTGGCAACGACTTGAGTAACAGCAGCAGACCAAATTGCACTCGCAAGTGCAATCTCACGTGATCCTTAAAAGCCGGGATAAGGAACGATTAAATGCCTTTAAAATGTAATTCTTTTCCCCACGTCATGCTCATTCCTACCTGTTGACATGCTCATGTGACTTAATTTACAGCTTGACACCTTCTCTCAGCTCAGCAAGGGGTCTTCGCTACCTAAAAATGTCTTGTGAGCTAACTACCCTTTTGCAGATCAGGAGTTAGGAATACTTAAACATGTGATAACTTTACTTACCTCGTGAGATGATCAAATCCCAGCTAACACTCTGTGCCTTATGTGACACTGGAGGAGGAAGAGTCGTCCGTGGCCCTTCTTCCAACAGGTAAGTAGACTGTTTCCGAATCAGTTTTCCATCATCTCCAAACTTGGCATCTTGCATGTCAGTAGCCAGAGGTGTCCCAGTTAAGACGTTGTTGTTGCCAGTGCTCTCATGGACATGTCCCGGCTCCTCCCTGAGATTGCTAACGATAATCTCGTTCTCAGATCGCACTTCAGGCTCCTGGTAATCTCCTGATCCTAGAGCGGAGCAATTCCATTGATGGTTCCGAAATTGGTGTTGGCATTCGCTCAGCCCTGTTTTCGCGGCCAGGATTATTGCTCTCATGTGATCCTGCATGTAATTAATTCACACTCTTTTGACTCGTTGGCACTCAAGTGGGAAGTGGCAACGTAATTAAGTGTCACCTTGGACTGGAAGTTATATAAATTCAAATGCTTCTGTTTCCTAATGAGCTTCTAATTCATGGAGGATGGACACAATAGAGAAAATTCAGAGCATTGAAACCTAATTTGTTCCTGTGCTCGGTGTCAGAAAGAAACTGGTTTGTAACTGTTCTTTCCCGTGGAGGAGACCACTTCCTCTTGCAATATTTCACCTCCAACATGGACTTACCGAGCAGACCAAAAAGAATGCTGAAGAGCTTACATAATGTCGTTGACAAATTTCCAGCTGAGATGGACTCAAAACAGGGCGAAATTCAAAGCACAGGGGCACATGAGTCTCTTGAGATTGTTCCATAAGTGGAGCGTTGTCAGTCAGACTCCAGGGTTCCGTCACACCTCCAGGATCCTCCAGTACCTTTGGCTGTTGGAAGATGCTGGGAGAAAGTACGCCATTGTTCAAGGTGCTATGTCCAGCCTGGATGTCAGTCAGGGCAAGGTGCATGGTGAGTTTTTTGTCTTCTGTCGTGACACCGTACCACGTGTGCAAGTCACTGTAAAACAGGATTCAAATTACCAAGTAGTTACATTCCAGTGGATAGGCTTCTTCAACTAGTGTGTTTAAGGCCAAGGAAAAGCTTAGTAGAAATTGCTGCCTTTGAATAGAGGATAAAGTTTCTGTTTTGCTTCCTTTTACTAATTGAGACATGAGTTGATGGCGGAATGGAAGGGATTTGAACAATGCAGTTGGTGATTAATCATTAATGAAATTCCGCCCCTGGTCAGTTCAGTTCATGTGTGAATGATAAGAACGGACTTAAAAGACAGGGTAGGAATTTATGTACAGGTTACGGCGATGAATACAAGGATTTACGTAACAGCACGTTTTTTTTATGGTGGAATTTTCTTGGCACGACCTCTTGACACGGAGTAATTAGCTCCGGAGTCACGATTTCGACCAAGCTGATATGTTGGGTTAATACTTTAGCCCTTGTAGTACTCTCAGAGGCACAGGGAAGTTTTTGAAAAGTTTAAGGACTTGTTGTTTTTAAATGCGACACAAATGACTTACACCCAGTGACCAAAGACTTGAATCAGCTTAAAATTAGCTAAAAAGGCGATCCAGAGTAATGACTTCATTTTGGAGAAATCCAAACTCACTGGACACAAGGTCGGAGGTGAGTCAGGTCTCGACAAAAGTTAAAAGTTTGAAACTTTTAGCAGGTTTGGAACACGTACTTTACTGGGTAGACACTAGGGTTTGTGAGGTTTTGCACACTGTTTTATTATGTCAACTACGGAATTTGGTCTGCTGTAGGTATAAATGAACTGCTGCGCTTTAAATTTTAAGCTGAGGTAATGAAACTCGGATGCAATGCGGAGACACTCGAACGAATTAATGAATCTCTAGGTTAATTGTTTCCAGGCGGGTAATTCAAGGTAACAATGGACTTGGCTCGATCAGTCTGCAATAAATTACCATAGGTGTGAAGGGGATGAAGTTGAGATCAAGTATAAGCTCTGCTAACTAATAGTTCATGGTTCTCTTGGCTTTCTTATACGGGCATCGGGAGTTTTTCTTCATCTTCATCTTCTTGAAAGAGCGCTCCTGAGATCCTCCTGCGGGTTTCTACTACATACAATGCAAGATGCATTTGTGTGCAAGCTGAAGATGCACTTCGTAGCCTAAGTTTATAACGCTGTTAAAGAGAAATCACTGGTGAGAGAGCCTTACTTCATAAAGTTGGGCCTTGCCCATGAGTGAAGTTTCCCATGAGGGTGAAATTTTGCCGGAGACCGAAAATTCTGGAACGTACGAATACGAAGGTCCGCTATGATCGTTACCTTAGGAAGCATTTACGACGAATGTCCTTGCTTTTAGTTTACCTTTCGGAATTTGGAAACCGCTTTTTGGTTACATAAAATATTTTCAAATAAGATGGTTAGCGCTACATCTGAAATGACAAATTGACACAGGTGCCAATTTTTGAGGTTTCGATTAGATAACCATGAGTAGCAGGCACGGTTCCTGTGATTAAACTGACGTGTTTCAAGGAAATGTTGAACCATCAAGTCACAAATTTAGGACTGAGCTTTGCTCTGGACCGTGTTTTTCGACGATGTTTGCATCGATGTTGTTTTTTTCGATCAATGACAAACAGCGGTATTTTTGATGTGAATGCGGCTTTAAAACAAACAGACGAAGTGTCAACAGAACTGCCATGGCGGTTTGCGGGGAGCATCTGTCAACCACAATCGAGATCTTTCGCTTAATCCAAATTCCCACCTAACATCAGAAATAGCAGGCTGGAATGCGGGAAGAAACCGTATAAATACCGGACCATTTTCCGAATCCATGTCACTTGCCCACTCAGCCCGACTACCACTATCACGTACCCGATCCGAAATAAAAAAATTCAAAAATGCGTTTTTGCGCAATCTCCGCCATTTTGGCAATCTCTCTTGGCATTGCCCAAGCCGTCACCGTGGACCAAGACGTCCTGGACGAGCTAGCAACGAATGGAAGCGTAAAAGTCCTCCTCCACTTCAAGGGTCCCCAGCCCCAAGAAGTGTTCGAAACCTTCAAAGCCCTCCACCGCCCTGAAGAGAGGTCCGTCCATCCCAACGTCTTCCCTGACATGCTCGAGGCCAACGCCAACGCCCAGCAAGCCCAGACCCTCGAACTGCTCAAGGCCAAGAAACAGGCCAAGAGTGCAGGGTCGAAGTACATCCAACTCTGGGCAAACAACATGATTGCAGTGAGAAACGTCGACTCTGACCTTCTTGCCGAGCTGATTAGCACGGGAGAAATCGACAGAATCAGCCTCGACTTTGAGTTTCAAGCCCTGGAACCAGTGATTCCACCACTCCCCGTCTCCTCAGACCCGGTTAACCCCGACCCGATTCAAATTTCCCAGGCCGGTAACCAATGGGGAGTCGAGGATATCCAAGCGCCAGGTGCTTGGCAACAAGGTTACAGCGGTCAAGGAGTCGTCGTTGGAGTTATCGACACAGGTATTCGAGCCACCCATGAAATCCTCCAGCCCAACTACAGGGCAGAGTACGGCTGGTTTGATGCCGTCAACGGCAAAACAGAACCGTACGATGACCAAGGTCACGGAAGTCACTGCGCCGGAAGCATCGCTGGCATCAACGGCTATGGAGTGGCCCCCAACGCCACGCTCATCGCTTGCAAGAACTTGGACAGCAAAGGTAGTGGCACGGCGAGTCAGGCCTTGGCATGCGGTCAATTCATGCTATGTCCAACCGACCCGGCTGGTCAAAACAAGGACTGCACCAAGGCACCTAAAGTGATCAGTAACAGCTGGGGCTTCCCTGGTGTACAAACGTTTTACAACTCAATGGTGGATCTGTGGATCAACAACAATCAAATCGGCATCTTTGCTAACGGCAACAGCGGACCCTTGTGCTCCAGCACGGGGTCTCCTGCCAGTTACGCAAACGCCATCGCAGTTGGAGCCACCGATATAAAAAACAACTTGGCTAGCTTCAGCAGCCGTGGGCCCGCTGGATCGAATATCAAACCTGACATTTCTGCTCCAGGCGTTGATATCAAATCTGCTGGATTCAAGGCCGACAACGAATACGCTGTAATGAGTGGCACCAGCATGGCAACCCCTCATGTTGCCGGAGCAGCCGCCATTTACTGCTCCAAGGATCCCAGTCTCACCCAGTTCACTGTTTTCAAGAAAATGGTGGCTGGAAGGAAATCCGTTGGTGGACTGAGCTTTTTCGACCGGTGCGGAAACACGGGACGGAGTTCGAGTCCCAATAATTTCTTCGGGTACGNATCCGTTGGTGGACTTAGCTTTTTCGATTGGTGCGGAAACACGGGACGGAGTTCGAGTCCCAATAATTTCTTCGGGTACGGCAAGATCCAAATTCTCGGTGGACTGTAAGTCAAGGGTCTTCATAAATTATCGATTAAATTGCATGAAATTTCCTGTTAACAAATTAGTAATTTGGTCTTTTTCGTTTCAAAAACTTCAAGCTTCGAAAATGTCCTCACTAACTTCATTGCATATGCATCAATAAATTAAAACATTGCTATGAGCAATTTTTTTTCTCTCATCCTCATTCGCATCATCAATTGTCGTCATAGATGCTTCTTAGTTTATAGTAATCCTTGAACATTTGCATGTGCGCACATTAAAACAAAGGCCACAGTGCCACATGAAATTTCCTGTTAACAAATTAGTAATTTGGTCTTTTTCGTTTCGAAAACTTCAAGCTTCGAAAATGTCCTCACTAACTTCATTGCATATACATCAATAAATTAAAACATTACTATGAGCAATTTTTTTTTCTCATCCTCATTCGCATCATCAATTGTCGTCATAGTTGCTTGTATATGGTAATCCTTGAACATTTGCATGTGCGCACGTTAAAACAAAGGCCACAGTGCCACAAGCGTTTTCCTTTGGAGATGATACTCACGGACTAAAAGATTTAAAATACCTTCATACGTGGTTTTAAGATGCTTTAGTTTTAACAGAATTACACGTGCAACAACCAAGTCATTAACCGATGTTGTTTACTGTTTGCGATTTCACCTTCACCATTACATAAACTTGCTAAGTACTTTTCCGTTTCAGTCGTTGAGATATTAATCTGCACTCTCAGCTCAGTTTCTTACAAATGTATTAGGATGTTAACCCGCAACCGCAGGCATTAGCAAATAGCAACGATATCACGTCATATAAAACATGAGCGAGTGACCGCATTGTAATCCTCAGCATTGGGTGAAAACGTAGTCCCGTTATTAGGCTAAATGGACTTCTGGATCTCCTCACGTAATATGTGCATAATCCCTTTCGCACCTTGAAGTAATGCTTCGTACCACACAAGTCTTGACGGTTTATTTATGACCTGAGGCTTGCAATTTGAATTTCCATGTTTACAAACTTTGTGCTAATCCCAATGGACATCGATCTTAGGTTGCTAATGATCCGGATATAACGGCTCTAATCAATTCATAAACAAAGCGAATGTAGAAAGTCCCTTTTTTGTTTCAAATCAACATCACTTCTTCACAATACCAATCTCAACTGTTCTGCCACCAACGCAAGACATTTGCTGTGAAACTATCAGAACTTGTTCACAAAAAAATGCGTTCTTACGTGATTTTGGCAATGTTTTTTGGGTTCGTCCACGCCATTATCGTGGACCAAGAAGTGCAAGACGCGTTGCGAGCTAATAGACGTGCTAGAGTGATCCTTCATTTCAGGGGCCCCAGACCAAACGATATCTTCAACATGTACCAAGCCTTTTACAGACCACAGACCCGACCTGTGGCTCCGAACGTTTTTCCTGACATGCTCAACACCATTTCGAATAGGCAGCAAGCCCGGACCCTACGAATCCTTCAGGCCAGGAGAAATTCGAACAGACCCGGGTCCCAGTTTATGCAGTTGTGGGCCTACAATAAGGTAGCGATCAGGAACTTGGATGATACCCTGCTGGCCGAACTGAACAGGACCTGTGAAATTGATCGAGTCAGCCTCGACTTTCGGTTCAGAGGTATCACTCCGATTACCCCCAGCGTCAACGACCCTCCTCCTCCCGACGTCTCCGCAGACGGGAACCAATGGGGGGTGGAAGATATCCAAGCACCTGCGGCATGGGCACGGGGTTTCCGCGGTCAAGGGGTTGTAGTTGGTTTAATCGATACTGGAATCCGAGCCACGCACGACATCCTTCGGTCCAACTTCCGGCAGTCCTTCGGTTGGTTTGATGCCATTAATGGTAGAACAACACCCTATGACGACAACGGTCACGGTAGTCACTGCGCCGGAACTGTTGCTGGCATCAATGGATTTGGAGTCGCCCCAAACGCTACGCTCATCGCTTGCAAGGCATTCGACGCTCAAGGTAGCGGTTCGTCCAGTGCGACCTTGGCATGCGGTCAGTTCATGCTGTGCCCGACGGACCCTTCGGGTAACAATAGGGACTGTTCACAAGCACCGAAAGTCATCAGTAACAGCTGGTCCTTCCCAGGTTTGAATACTTTTTACGACAACACGGTTCAAAACTGGATCAATAACAACCAAATCGCCATATTTGCTAATGGAAACAGCGGCCCTGGGTGCACCAGCACTGGGTCTCCAGCGGGTTACGTTAACTCAATCGGGGTTGGGGCCACGGATGTCAATAACCAGTTGGCCAGCTTCAGCAGTCGTGGACCTGCGGGGTCGAATGTTAAACCGAACATTGCTGCCCCTGGTGTTAGTATCGTGTCTGCTGGGATTGGAAGCGACAGCGCCACCGCCACCTTGAGTGGGACGAGCATGGCGACCCCTCATGTGGCAGGGGCAGCCGCCATTTTATGTTCCCAGA
>VRMD01003609.1:0-10587 GCA_009872375.1 Sminthurides bifidus | reverse complement strand
TCACAGACAATGAATACGCATAATCTCTCATGTCAGCAGTTGATTTCCGACAGACGTTCGATACTACTTGGATTATCTTATCTCGTCCATGACAGCGTATCGAATCCAAAGAAAAGCTACTTTATCACTATAGCACCACCGACCCTAACTAATGCAAACAAAGATGTTTTGTAAGGGCTACCCTGAGGAACTTATGTGTTCATTGATTAAGATCACTATCAGTCAGATACATAATCGGATCATCCTCAAGACTATGAAATTTGAAAGGGCTCTATTATTCTTTTCAGGCAGACCGTCATAAGCTGTGGCCCGTGACCGAATCCTAGACGTTCTATTCTTGGTGATAGATGAGGCCTACCCACGACCAGTCGGACTGTTGCCATCCGTCGCCATGACAACCGAATCGTCCCTTGAACCTATGAAGGAGAGACTATACCCTAACCGTAAAAACTTTCAAAATGAATCCACTCACCTTGAAGCACGAAGACCAGTAAAATAAATCCAATGGCACGGGTAATAGTTTTCTGCATTTTTCCAAAGGCACTTGGCCGNTAGAACTGGATCACTTGAAAAAGTCAATTCCCTTCTCCTTCTGTAGGTAAACAACCGGATGGAACTCCGGTCCGTGTACTAATGAAAACGTTTGTGGGACAGCACAACAAGTAGTGGTCACTCAATGCTTCCAGTCTCCACGCTCACACTAGACTGACCGCCTCGAGCGGAATGTCCAAGCACGTCTTTCAGATTCGGTCAGATTGGCAAACTACAACCAGTACTAACAGGCTTACTCACTGTCTGTCAGAGGTCGTCGAGAGTGGCAACGGTTACCCTAGTTAGTACCGATGTTGACTCGAGGGCAGTTGGACAGAAAGTGCGCTTAGAAACTGTGTGATGGGAAGTATAGCTTTTATACAGCGGATGTTACGAGTAGCCGACAGGTGAATCGCAGCCGTGTGTAGCTGAATTACAGCCTTGTCTTGGGAACGAGTCGCTTTGCCGCTTTTTCCTTCTGTTATTTACGTACGTAACTTAACGCAGTTACGAGCTTAAGGCTAGGTGTGGATGAGCTCAACTTGTTATTTAATGAGAGGTCTCAAGTCATGAAATGATAACCAGCATTAAGTGTGCAATAAGTACGCGGCGCATCATACAAAACAAGCACAGATAAGCGCAGGCTTGCTTCTTCCCTCCAATTACTTAACAGCCGGGAATATAATTCTTCTTCTATTCTTTCTGAGAGTCTATCTGTTCTCTCAGTTTTTTATTCTTGAACATATGCCAAGGTGTAAAAATGATGAGAACTGTGAATGAGGATCAACTAGTAGCCTTAAGTCCGTTTCATTCAGCGGCTGTAGCCGCTCATCAATCGTTAATCTGAACCAAGGGATCAGCAAACGTTTGACTACGATTGCGGTTCACAGACAAGTGAATGCATACTGAGTTGTTTGAAACCAACTTGTGCACTTTTATCTCCACACGTCTGAGCTTAGTACCCTGGTAATTGTCACGAGGGCAGGCCTTTAAGTTCGTCAAGATTGGGGAGAAAAATGGCGACAACGTTGACGTTTGTGGAAAAAGTTGATTCAAGTCCCATCAGCTATCTCACAGGAGGGTAGAAACGACCTCCAACCTCGAGCTTTCTTGTTCTCGCTCCATTCATTCACATAATTCACAAGCTCAATTACTCGGTCAACAAAATGTCACGCATCTTCTCCAAATTTAGCTGATCACACCACCGCGCTGCTCACGTTACTCATGAATGAGAGACCAGTTTGTCTCTTCTGATTCCTTGTCACTAACACAAACATCTTGCGGTTCTCATGTGCTAAATCTGATTCACTTTCAAAAATCCTCTTTCTTATGTCTTGGAAGAAGCAAAGGCAGTGAGCAGCTCTAAAAATTGTTGAGATAATGTCCATCAGGTGTGATGAGATGTTGAATAATGGCTGAGTTTTATCGTTGCTACATACACCCGATTATGATTTAAGTTCAATCGCTTGTCAGTTTTACGAAACGATAATCTTCAACCTCGACCGGGAATTCGATCGAGTTAAATTACAAGCAGAAAACGCCTAATTTTCCTGAGTTCCTTCTAAAGTATATCATCAGTGGCAGAATCAACCCAAAGTACCAGTTTCCACAAACATGAAACGAGATCAAAACACATGTATGTCATCTCCAAGGCCGCAGTTGGCATGTCTCCTGTTTGGAAACGATGACGTATTGGAAGGTGTCATTTCTTCAAAATGCAGTAAATGTAACAAATAGGGTTTCAAGCTGCTCACCAGTACAAACTTAGATTTGACTCGTTTGAATTTCAACGCGAAATCTGGGTAAATGATATCATCCATTTGAATTTTTCCTAAAATCGGTGCTTTCTTCCCGATTAGTCAAGACTTTAATTTCATAATATCGATTTGATACCCTGATGGCCTAACAACCTTATAATAGATGACCAGGGGTAGTAAATGGTAGTATTTCAAGAAATGGGAAACGAAGAAACCACTAGACTCGGATATGCAATAGACTTGTCCCACGCTGGCCTGCAATTAATTAATGAGCCTGTGATTGATGTCTCAAGCAAAATGATGAGAATGGTAGAATTGCTGATACACAAGCCGCCATCACATCGATCAGAGCCACTATTGGCAAGACACAGAACCTTTTGCGATACCTGCAATAATACACCTTTGGTATGTAGTTGTGGCTACCTGTAATTAGCATTGGTGGAATCGTTTTGTGACCGCGTCATTACAGCAGTTCACACCGCGGCATTAAGACTTGATTTACCTCACATGAGGATTAGGAGTTACATCACATCCATTCAAAAGGCGTACATTGTCTTACGATTAATTTAATATACTTAATGAATAGGAGGTAATGGCGAAATTATAAATGGGAATGGATGAGATTACAGCTAGTACATGTTACATATGGAGAAAAATACCGTCTTCACTTTCAAGCTAAAAGATCTTTGAGCCAGACTATGATACAGGCACAAGCCTTGCCGTTGCTGCAAGCCTTTTCTAATCGCCATATGCTTCTATTTAGACTCATTTTTGTATCCCTTAGTTCTTTGCAACAGTTAACTTGTGTAATGTCGTTTACTCGGTTCGCACAAATTGCGTGAACTTATAGGTTGAGAGCACAGAAGGTATTCCACATATGAATCATCATCATCAGAGCAGGTTGCCTTCGCATCCATTCCGATAACTGAAGGAAGAGGGAGTGTCTCAAGACAGAAAATTCTTCGTGTTCGCTATGAGATCGAACTAGAGTGAGAAATTGAGATTTTTATCGCAAGTAGTGCAGCTCATCAGCATGAAAGATTGCGTTTATGAAAACGATAACTTTCCCAGCCTGACTCGACGACCAGTATGCAGGTTGCAGCATTTTTCCAAGCAAAAGTAGCCAGCTCCGATTCATTAACTTGAAGTAATACTTGCATGACATTACTGTGATGGTTTGCAGGGTGTCGCTGTAAAGATGCCTTGTGTTGTTAGCCAAAAAGGTTTCAAACCTCACCAATCAGCGTCGATCCTTGATAGGTCCACGGGGTTTGTCGGAGTTCGGTTTCGGTTCTTGAGTGACTTTTACAGATTTATCAGAGCGAATTGAAGAAAAAATGCAAATAAAGGACCGCAGGAGCTGACGGAGCTAGGAGCGAAACCACAGTAGCGACTAAACATAGGTGACAGAACTACGTTTGCAGTTGAAGCTAGTATTAAGTTTAGCTCGCCTCGGCTTGAGCTAACCACCATTACAGTATAAAGTTTTTCAGCTTCGTTAGTAATTTGTGTTCCACACATTAGCTCGAGCTTGAGACACAGCTGGATTACATCCTGTGCAAGTATCTCGTCAGAGGAATCTCAAACGGAATGTTCACAGCGTATCCAATATTTATTGCAAAGTGATGAGTCCGTTACGCTGTATGTAACTATGGTTTACATTCTGTTACCATTACGATATCAGTGCCGGGCCCTGGGACCGAGCGCCAGGTTGTTACAGTGGTGGATTGCCTCTTGAACTCATTAATGGCCTCATCCTGTTACGATTTGATGCAACTTCCTTTTCATCCACCCTTTGTCGCAATGAAATGAAAAGGTATCAGAAAGGACTGATGGCAAGCATTTCATAATTGACGGTATTAGAAACAACTCCACAGGACAAGAACAATATAATCCAATGAGAATCTCCTAGGGAATATTCCTCGTGGGTGGTTAATGCATTTAACCTAATGCAAGACACTTCATTTCGTCAAATTAAACGTGTAAATTTTTCAAAACCATTCACTTTACCTAGATGGACTGTACTATTCCTACACAATCTGTAATACAGACTATAGCATCAAGGCAAACAAGAGGGGAACCCTGTGGTTTGCTCTACTGTTGAAATATGCAAATGTGCAAGCGTATTCATCAAGTTCAGGAACCAATTATCTAATTAACAATAAAATTACTCACAGAATGAGCTTGGATGCAGATTTGCGAAATATGTTTGCACAGGGAGAAAAAATGATGGCACTGAGACGATATTAATTATTCTGGCACTTCATCATAGCATAGTTTTTCGCAAAATATCTTCTTCAAGTTGATCTTTATCACACGTACGCATCCTGCTGGTAAAACGTAGATAGTCAACGACTTCTCATTCATGAAAAGTCGTAATTAATCATACTGTTAATCAGTTTTCCATTTGTTGTTATCGTAGGCCAGGATCTCGCTATACTGCCACGAATTCCGTTAGGAAGTCATAAAAAATTCCGGTGTAACAGAAGTGGTCTTCTCGGGTAAGGGGCGATAGATCAATTTTCTTGAATTATAGTAAATAATAATGTTGACTGATAAAGTTACGGGTTAATTTTCAATTACAAATAAATTGTGTCCCTCTAAAGTTTGTATACATGCAATGAGAGCGCAGAGTTTTTTCGTCATTTTGACGCATGCTTCTCCGTATTTTTCGAACTCATAAAAAGATATATAAATATACATTGATGCGCACGTGTAAGATATTTTTTGTATGGGTTGGACATCTTGAGTAAGTCAGATATCAAATAAAGATCGTTTTCAGTTATTTAGTTTTCAACGGCAAGTTACGAACATAATCCGAATGATGTAACTTAAAATCATCATAACAAATCCACTGCAGCAAATGCTGACAACATGATGTACAAACAGTCTGCTATTAACTTTTAAACAATAACAAAAAGCCATTTAAATTAATGATCACCTGAACTAATTTAACTAACTATAATCCAAACCTAGCTGGTGTTCTCCTCGGAGTGTTAGGCTCGAATTTACCTGGCGTAACAATATCGTATTTCTTCGCTCTCATTTTTTCCTGCTCATGCAACTCTTCTTTTTCTCGTTCCATTTGTAACTGAGCTTCTTTCATTTCGGTTTCCATATCCCGTTGATGTTCAATAGCCTGTTTTTTCTTGTCCATTCTGGATCTACCTGTTTCTTTCACAGAGAAGAACATGGGCCCGAGTTCAGCTAGCCAATGACCATCAACAGCTGTGACACATTGCATGTATTCCTAGAAGTGAAAAAACCGCTTAATTACGTCAATTGCTTTCTCTTGTATACGCAAGCGTTTCCAAGTGACAAGCCATTACACAAATGATGGTTACCTTATGGGTCATAATAAGTTCGTGGTAAACCACATAATCTGGAGTGTATCCCATTCCGAACAATGCTGAGGTAGGATGCAAATGGCACGGCATTCCAGTTCTTAGGTTAACGTATTCTCCTATTCCCTTCAATCTCGCAGCTTGATGGAAGTAAGCTGAGCAAATACATTTTCGCACAACGTCCCAATCCGTTCCAGATGAAACCAGCTTCATTTTCTGCGAGTCCATAATATCCTTCAATTGACTTCTCACTTCTCTCACTTTTCTCATCGCCTTGATATGAATGAAATGATCGTTTGCCCACGTGGACGAATAACTGTAACAAAAATAACACAGTATTTAAAAAATCTGACGACGCTACGACATCAGCATTAATTGGCTACTTACAGCACATACAAGAAGTGCTTCGTAACCAATTTAAAGCTTAAAAATTCAGTATATACAGCCAATAATAGCGTACTTGTTTTGCTTCCACTGGTTGTACACGTTCAGATAAGTTAAATGATCTGACTCAGGTACTTGAAACTTTTCTCGAACCGCATCAGCGTCTTCTTCCCGTCCTTTAGGCCGATAAAACAAAGCAGGTACGGACAACATACTCACAATGATCAAAATGTCAGCCGAACAACCCATTGCGACTGATGAGATCAACATTTTCGATAATGCAGGATCCAATGGAAACTCTACCATCTGCCGTCCCATATCTGTCAGTCTTCCGGTATTATCCAGAGCTCCCAGAGTCCAGAGCTGATACATGGAATTTAAAATGTTGTCCTGCAAGCAAACCCATCAGATTAACCTTGAACTGTAAACCGCTTTGCACTAGACTGGAAAGGAGCATAGACTGCATGACATAAAACGCACCTGGGGCGGTGGATCCATGAAATGGAACTGAAGTAAGTCTTGCACTCCAAGGGACTTCAAAAGCAAGACCACATTAGACAAATTAGTTCGCTGGATTTCGGGCACAGTGGTGGTTAAGAGTTCATCTTTGTACTGTCTCTCGGTATACAGCCTGCACAGAAACAGTGTAAAAGTTAAATTGCAACTACTCTAAGCCCCAAGTCAAAAGTCATTACACTACATTTGACGACAACCCCGTTTCAAAACTGACCTATAGCATGTTCCCGGTCCTGTCCTCCCAGCTCGCCCTGACCTTTGGTTAGCATTAGCTTGACTCACGGGGTAAATTGATAAAGCGTCCATTCCAATCCTTGGGTTGTAAACTTTCAGCTTGCAGTATCCAGCGTCCACAACAAACATGATTCCATCAACTAAAGATAGAAAGAATATACAGACGTTAGTTGTTTCAGTCATGCTGTCATGACCGTACACACTATATATAAACTCTTATAAAGACCTTACCTGTCAATGACGTTTCAGCTATGTTAGTAGCAACAACACATTTTCGGATTCCGTCAGGAGCTTTCTGGAATATTTTAGCTTGCAAATCAGACGGCAGTTGTGAATAGATTGGCAGAATTGCCAAAGGCGGAGCGTCATCCAGTTGCCCCAGTCTTTCAGCCAGCACTTCACATGTGACTTCGATGTCTTCCTGACCAGGCATAAATACTAGTATATCACCTGAAATCAAAACAAAAAATTTTTACAGTCTCTTAATTGCCGAGCAGCAGTTGACAACTACCTCAGCTGCTGTAAACCAGTTTAATATTTTTATCACACGCTGTAAGTCAGTGACCCATTTATCAACAGCTTGGTCAGCACATCGACTAACACTTATTTGAGGATTCAGCTTTCACTGTAGACTTTGCACTTGTTGGTCCATCTTACTTTATAACTACAATACTGCTACAAGAGATGCGTAGTTAACCGCAGAATTATTGCAGTAATGCAGGAAAGGCTCGTGCGTTTATAAAAAAAATTGTTAAACCATACGCTTCAACTTTTGCAATTCCACTGTGATTTCTACTTTGCTCATATCACGCAGCAAGAAATTTTCGCATGTTACTATCATTCGATCCGCTGTAAGAAACCTGATAGCCCACAGTCGTTTCACGGAACAATTGACTTGAACATTCAAACTTTCTGCTACCCTCCACCCATACTCCATGAACCTTCAGTCTGCCGATATCAAGGTCGCAATCAGAAACTTCTTACTTTACCCATCAAACCTCAAGGAGCAGCTTTGGGAAGCACCACCGAAATCTAATACTGCTGTCATTCTCCGACCTTTTTAAGTCTCGTCACATAACAGATCGAGTAATAGCCTCAATCCCGACCTCATTTCTGATCAAAGTATCGACAACCTGATATAAACTGTTGCCTCTAACCCTGGATAAATTACTGCAAATTTTATTCTCTCGCTCTCCAAGTTTACACATCCAGGCAAACTTCTGGAATTAGAACCATAGTGAAAGCTGAATCTGTTGCTACCTTCCCAGTTTACACAGCTCGAAACAAAAATATTCTTGAGGCAGGTCTAGAATCCTAATAAGTATGTCTATAGCCACCAAAATAGCGAGAACGTGACAGGCAAGAGCTTACCTTGATTGGGCTGCAGATGGATTTGTAGTGCTTGTTTGACGGCGGAATCGACATAATCCTCCACAGAGTTTTTGCTAAAGAAAGTATCCACAGGAAAGGTTCGACCCGGAATGGTGAAAGTGGGCACGTTCCCGAAAAACATAGCAAATTTTCCTGCGTCCATGGTGGCTGATGTCACAATAAGCTTCAAGTCCTGCCGACGTGCTACTATCTAGAACATAAAAGATCAACAAGCTTAAAACAACCTGTAATCCTTTCCATAAATAAACAATTCACGAGCATAATGGCAACGTATCTTGAGCTGATATTCCGCAAACAGCAAATGACCAAATATGTGTGCTACTAACGTCACCGATTTCAACTTAAACCAAAGCATACCATTATTGGACACCTAAAGTTTCATAAAAAGTAAATCTTCAGGCCCCATCATCAAAAGTCACACGGGAATGGGAAGAAACTCACGTTCCAACAACCACTTGTAGAAATTAAATACAAAGATTCGGCTAATATCATTCAACGCCCTGGTCTACTATGAAATCCCTTAGGTTCTAACTTTCATCATACTTTACACCGAGCCTTTTGCCAAACCTCCACGTGTTTGCCTTCCGTCTCTATGATTATGGTTTCCCTCAATCCAATCATTACCGCAATACAAATGAACAACTCGTGCACATATTTCTCACAGTCACGAAACACCTGACTGCTTCAGGCTCGTGTTATGCCAAAGCCTTATACTTTCAACGTTTCAATATCAATAGCGGAACAGTTCCCGGTCGGTGTTGAGTTCATTTTCCTCTCACTGCGGTTTGAGCTTCATTCAAAACACGGGGGACTCAACGTGCGTGAAAGCATAAGTTCGCAGTTTTGACGAGTCCACAACTCCCCACACTAAAATCCTTCCTTCAATCACAGCATGAAGACTTAATCGCTTTTCCTTCTTCCTGTGCTCATCCATTAGATTTCATTGCACCTACTCTTGAGTTAATAAAAGCTTTCAACGTTCGCACTCCAGCTTCCTGTCTGGCACCTACGCTTCTCATTAAATTAAGACTGCGTGCCACGGTACAATGTTTACGAGACTTACCCACGTGACCGGACTATTGGGAACCCGAAAAGAAAGCATAATGTATGCTGATTTCAACCCTGCTCTTAGCCACTAGTAAATAGGCTGGGGCACATCCAACAAATTAATAATGGGCATGCGTAATCTTAAAGTATGAGCATAAAAACACATTGTGGTCAGATAATGCTATCATTAACTTTGACAACATCAAGCACAGTTCAAATCTCAGGTAAGACTAGAGTGACGTTCATTCATTTCATAGCCGGAACTTCCAACTAATCACGAAACTATAATCAATTTTGTGCTTCATAAGCCAAAGCACCTTAAGTATTGCAAACACTTACCCACCCATAATTCACCCATAATGTGAATGGGAAAAGACAACTACCGTATCAGGCTTTCTTTCACACTTTACCGGTTTATCTTTTCAACAGAAACGGTATTCAAAGAACCCATTTAAATGCAACAAATCTTTTCTAAATGGTAATCCTTCCTCGTAATTCTCCTGACGCTAAAGTGCATAACAATTGGTTTATTTATAGCCCAAGTATAAACCTTGCTAGTCATAATTACCTTCAGGGTGAAAGTGTTAACATATTCCAGGATGTAGATAAAAACAGAATCGTTTTTAGTAAGCCAAGTTTAAACCCAACACTTTGCATTGAAGCAGTTTGCCCAGTTGAGCAATCCCAACCACAACCAAAGTAAAAGGCATAAACTTGAAAGCCGACAAAGAGCTCATGTTTGTAACCCCTTGATCCTGCAGCATCTAACAATTCCTTTGCTACATTAATCCCCCATTGCAAAGTTTTATACCAATAATTCTGTTAAGTCCTACACTTTCTACAGCATACACTTTGTGCAAGTTAATAAGTTTGCGCCATTCCTTTATGAAACACAGTTGTACAGAAATAACTCTGTTCTCACAATCCTGCCAAGATTAGAACGCAAACTTATTATGCATAAAAAATCTAAAAAATAGCTCATACACCCATTATGATTTCATTGTCGGACCAGTCCAAACTGAGCCAGTTCTATCGATGTCTGCCGCCAGTATCTGACGTCAGGTATCACAGTCACGTCCCACTTGAGTGAGGTAGGTGCATCGATTAAATCAACCTCTGGCTTGTGAATTAAGATTACCTGTCTCCAAGCATGCACGTGTTTTCAAGCACTTGGTCTTCTAAAATGATAATCAAGTTGTTCAATGCACACAACTTGTTGTGTCAAGAGAGGTCTCAATCTATCGATACCAATCATTAATCATCTTATTTATTGGCGGAGTCTATCAAAATGTAATGACTTATCGACAGCAAAAATTCGCTCCAAAAAACCTTGTTGCATAAACAATAAAAAGCACGTGATTGTGCTTAAACTGATTATATGC
>VRMD01003608.1:0-10587 GCA_009872375.1 Sminthurides bifidus | reverse complement strand
TGTAGACTCCCCAGTGGATGAAAATCCCTACTTTGCTATTATCGTACCATGTTGGCAACGGACGTGAATCTAAGCTTTCCCAGGTCGGAAGGTATTTGCCATTCTGGGTGACCGGCTCTTTCTTGTAGTCAACTTCATTTCCGGTGAGGGACACCACTCGCACATCGCTGGTTTTTCTCCGTAGTGAAAGTCCTACATGTGCTGTAGCAAGCACAAGTATTGCGACACAGAATTTCATGATAGTTTTTTGAATGCTCAAGGTCTAGTTATAACATGCAGCACAGAGCGGAACACAGGATCAATTATATGCTCGAACCTAAACGTGTTGAAATACTGAGTTTCACTGTCATTTAAGCCATGATAACACTTGCTTTATCTTAAAGCACTGGGAGAGTAATGATAATTCTTGCGGCGCTGAGTATGCACAAACACTGACTGAACCGTTGCAGTTAGGTCAATGGCAGTTTTGTGAGTAGATTCATCGTGTTCCTCAACTTTTTCTCGGTGATCAAGTTTCTTTCATGACAGCTGCTTTAACTTACATTCACAGCCATAAGCCTTTTATCGCGTGTAGCTTTAACTTGGAAGCAACACACGATTATTCGATTTTCCTGTCTACTCATGGAAAATGCAAAAGCAATTTGTTCAACTGATATGCCATTGGACGGCATGAAAAGGCATTTAACACGGTGAGACTGTTACACATTGCTTCTACGCTCCAACTTTTTTCTCTTCTGCATCTCTTTATGTATGTCGGCTATCTTTGTGAACCGTTTCGGTTGAAGTAGGTGTATGTTGTGGTATTTATTTTGATGTACAGAAAAACAATATTTGCTTTTCCTTCTAGCCAATATTACGACGCGCACCTGGCTATGGAATATGGCTGTGCACTTGATAGAATCCGATTCAATGCCTCAATTAGAAGAGTTGGGAGGGAGTAGGAGAAGGGTAGGAATGTACTTGAAATACAGACCTTGTTCTTAAGTTTCTAAAATTTCTAAAAATGAGTTGCAATCGTTTATTGCTGTTCGCTCTATCCTTACCCTGACTTCTAATTGAATCAAAAGCCAAATGTGTAGGTATTTAACAATAATAATAATAACAGATATAAACTAAAGAGTAAGCACATTGACTTTAATCAATTGCTGGGCATGATCATTTCAGAACGTTAGCTGTCTCAATCTACTGATTAAACTTGAGTTACCCCGCTAGAATTCGCAACCAAACAAATGTCAGTGTGTCAATACGAATAGTTAATTGTATTGCATTCAAAACCGATGCTATCTCTTTTAAGTAATTCAATTGTAGTAACAGTTTTTGTAGTCAAGTTTTTGCAGTTTAGTAACTGTAAGAGCTTTGAAAACGTTTGCAATACGGCTAGTTTGTTGTTTCTAATAATAGGACTGAAGACAAAACGCTGAGGTAGTCGGGTGAAAGTAAATGATTCCAAAAGGTGAAAACATCCGCTAGATGTCGCTTACATGCAGTTAAATGAAGACGGAATCATATGTTCATTTGTGTTGAAATTGACATGCTCATGATGGGAATGAAAGTTCTTCTACATCCGCTGCGCTACGTCCTGCAAAGAATACAGAGGACGACAACGACTGTGAGCAAGCACTGCTATTAAATTAGGCATAGGTTGCGCACACACCACATTTAAATACAGATGTGATGCATTTCCTATACGCTAACTGCTAACTTGATCCTGCGTCTGGCGAATAACTGGTGGGCTCAATATTTAGCAGTGTCTCGCAAATCCCATTGTGCTGGCAGTTGCACTAAAATTTTCCATTTTGTGTCATCTGTGTGAGCATGCATCAGGTCAATTACAATGCTGTTTCCGAAGTCTGAAATTTATAAAAGTTTTTGCAACAGTTAACTGCATGTGTGAGCTACATTAGACTGTGATTGTGTTGTACTTTACGCAAATTTGCAGTTTGATTTCTGTGAAATTGTAGCAATTTTACTTGAGAGTGGAATCGAGGACAAGAAGAAGGTTCGAAAGATTTACTTGCTCTTGAAGACGAATTGATCTCGTGTCTGATTTCAAACGCACTTCATCACTACCACTGAATTTCATTCTGAAAGTCAAGATTTTTGCATGTTGGTCTCACCAGGAATTTAAATGGGCTTGGTGATGTTGAACGTGCAAGAAAAACTGAGTGACGGTTCCTGCAATTTTATATGAAATGCAGACGGTTACCTGTTAGTGCCTTCTCGTGTGCAGTCTTCCAAATTCCAATCGTGCAACGGGTTGGATGTGTGATCGTAAGTGCGAATACACTGGAAGAAGGTCGTGGTGCTTCAGTTAACTTCAAGTCATCAAAATGGCATCTCCTTTTCAGTTCGAGGATCTGATGAGCATTGCTCAACGGAACACCAAACATGGCCAAAAGCAGGTATCACAGTTTCAAAGCAAATATAACGTATTGCAGTACATGATTGACTATTTCATGGATTCATTGTTGCGTTTTGCTACGAATTTTGATAGATATTCTAAACATGGATTGTTTTGCTCATAGATCAAATCATTCGTTCCGCCACCATTCAGTGCCTCGAAACCTAAACCTCCGCAAACGGCCAAGGAAAAGCAACTTAGTGAAGGCGTACGGAAGTTCTTGGAAAAGAAGCAAGAAGAAGAAAGATTAGAAGCAGAAAAGAAACGTCGGGAGAAGGAACGACTGCTGCAACTTAGACAACAGGATAAAAAAGCTAATAGACGGGTTAACGCTATGCTCAAAATGACCAAATCGGCTAGTAAGTCATGCATGGACGATGCGCAAGACTCACTTAGCGATTCTTTAGCTCAGCAAGGTAAATACGGACTTAAAATACACAAAAAAACTTGGTTTAATATGACAAGAATCGGGTTTGTATTGATCTGCTCTCATTTGTTTCGATTTAGGGGAAATTCAGCCGGACGAAGATGATTATGGTTACGTATCAGAATATTCGCAGAAACTTCAACGGATGTACATGGAAAAATACAAAGCTACGCCGAAACCAGCAGTGCCTAGAACTATGCCTCCACCACCCACTCCTAATTCTCTCATTAGTAAAACTAAGGCTAGAGATTTTCATGATGATGATTTAGAATATTCAAAAAGCAAGCCGAAAGAGCCTGAGATTATAGAGCCTACAAAGAAAAAGAAAGCACCTCCTCCGATGAATTTCCAAGAAATGATGGAGCTAGCGAAAAAAGTGTCTCAAGAACCTGTCCAGTTTGCCAAACCGATCATTCCAAAGTCGAAAGAGAAGGAGGCTTTTGAGTTCGGAAGACCCATGACCGCGAAGGAAAAAGCTGCATTTATGAAGGAAAAAGCTTGTAAAGAGCGAGCCATAGCCAAGTTTAATAGTGGCATTTCCAGCACGGCTGCTCCAAGTCCAGCAAGTGACGGTGATAAAGTCAAAAATGGCTTTAAGATACCATCCAAGAAGAAAAATGAGCCAACGAAGTCTCCTGAACCCTCATCTACTAGTAGCAAACCAAAATCACAGCAGGATCTCTCAGGAGGAAGTAGTAAAATGCCTTCGACTGGCACTACAGGGCCAAGTGCAAAATCCAGCACAAAACCTGCACCTATTACTCCACCCGCCATTAGTTCATCTCAGAAAAAACCCACAGTATTGAATGCATCTCAATCGGAGTTACTAAATAAGGTCAAGGGTAAAGTTCCAAATCCTTCTGGTTCTAGTAAAAGTTTCAAATCTGTGCCTGTTCAAGAAGCTTCCAAGAGTGTAAACTTAGCGAGCGAACGGAAAGAGCAACCGAAGCAGGTGAAAACGGTTCCAGCACCCACAGCCACGAAAGATATCAATCGCAACAGCGAACGTCCAGTGCTAAAGGCTCAAAAGCCATCGTCGTCAAGGCCAGAAAATGGTCAGAAGATGGGCAAAAGACTGCCTCCCCCTCCGCATCCTAATCCATATCATTTTTCGAATCAAATTCGTCCGATGAAACGTAAGTTTTGTGCGGAATTTTTAATTAAGGATTTTATTGCTATATTTACAACATGAGTACATGAACGATTTTGTAAACAGGTCGACAAGTTATTGAAAGCGATGAAGAGTACGATTCCGAAATGGATGATTTCATTGACGATGACGATGAACCGACAAACTATTCGGACATGATTCGAGCCATAACTGGATATGACAGGCGAAAATACCGAGATATTGATGAAGATGACATCCAGGAATCTAGCGTATTCGAGCAATGGAAGGAGGAACGACGCAGTGAAAAAATAGGTAAACGTTTTAGATATTGTTTTGTTGTCTTTTGCAACTATTTGTTATTCTTTCTGTGCAATACTTAATGTTACATGCACTTGCTTACCTCTGAACTCTCTTATTGTTACAGGACGGATGGAAGATGAGATCGAGAGGAGAAGAGAAGAAGAAGAACTGAAGCGCAAGGCAGAAATGAAGAAAAAAATGCGTCGGTAATATTCGTATACTATTTAGCTCTCCACTCCAATAGTGAAAACCTATCGTATAGTGTATCAGTTTCTTTAAGTATTTAAGTCTAAATCTCGTTTCTTAAGAATTACTTCATTGAGAGAACATCATCGCAGTAGTTTTTAGGGCATAAACTAAGAAATTGCAAAATCATCTATCTAACGGGTTATTATCGTCGCTTATTAATTAAGAGCTAATTAATTAAGAGTTCACTGAGGCATTTAGTCATCATAATTAGTTTATCTGTGTGAATTTTTATTTTTTTAAAAGCTTGTGCTAGTGCTAACCCGCATTTATGCATTGTGTACGAGCTATGGTTATGATTGAAAATGCGCATCTTACAGCTTATGCGTCCGGTCGCTGTTAAGCTGCATCGAAAACAGTGGAATGCCAAGTTTGATGTCAATAAATGTCATCATGTACCTTGAAGTCAACAATATATTTGAATAATTTATTTGGTCTATTGTATTTATTCGTTTGCAAACGTTTATTTATACCATGGTCTTGATTGGATCGCACTCGTTCCGACCCTGAAGACTTTTTTTATCGAGGCTTGAGACAGGCTCTGTAGGAACGTCTTCTATTCGATCTTTCACTCCAGAACAGACCATAACTTCATGTTTGTGCTATCATCCTAACTGATTCTAAGCTTCATGATTCGATATGATACAGAAATGATTTTCAAGCGGAGAACTAAAGCTCACATTGCAATACTTACAGATCACGCATTACGTCTAAGAATACAAAAGTCCACACGTGTCCTCACTATACGCTTACATGGATTTACATTCGACTAAACGGTATTGACTAACAGAAGCCAGTCAGACTGCATTTGGCATTTGTGGGGTGCAGAAAACGGGTGTATGTGTTTCGATTATGTCAGTAAAGCAAATACAAATTAAGGATTACGAGCTATCGTAAAATGATCATGTACACAATACGCACTAAATTTACAGTCGCACGATCGTCAGAAGGTTTGGTAGCAAGTAAAATTTGTCATTACTACTGCTGTAGCTCAAGCGCCCAGACGTGCTGTGGCCATCCAGTTCGGCCTTTACTTTTTCTGTCGATGCTTGAAGCTTGGGCACTTTTGGTTCCACCACCATGCTGAGCATTGGAATTTGAAGCGCTAGCGACGTTATTAAGCTCTGCCATCTGAAACAAAACCACAAATTTTCATCATCAGGCTTTTCCCTTTTGAGATTAGCATCTCTGAATAAGAGGTGAATTCCTGATGGGACATAGAGGTGCTAGGTTTCATAATTTACTAAACTATTATTTCCAACGACTTGAAACCTCATCGTTGTCACTGCTTCAAAACCCTACAGAACGGACCGCAGATCATTTTTGAAAATAAAATATATTTCAACTGAATTACTGCTGACGGGATGGCACGGCCCAAGCGTATGACATTCTTTGAAAATAATCCAGCCGCTCTTTCGCTGCATAAATGTATATAGACGAAGTGGATAAGAAACTGCCGTCGTTCCGGAATGTGACACGCGACATGTGCTTCAAATTATCAACCCCTAATGAAAACTTATAACTTGAGCGAAAGCCGTTTGCGGGAAATTTTCCGGACTCTTTCTCCTGGAGGCAGTATGTGCCACCATCACCTCCGCACAGTATTTCATCCGCATAATCTCCTTGACATGACACATGCATCCTTATTCGGGGGCACTTGAGAAATCTAATGAGTCTAAAATGTAATCGTGATTCATAGTATTCTCTGCACTCTCATCCGCTCAAATTGTGGGAAAAGTTCGCAGCATCAGAAGCAAGAATCGAGTGAATCCCAACGGCAGCATTAACCCCCTCTGAAATAGATGTGGACAGCAGAAGGCTGATAATGAAATTAAGCGTTATCATTGCTTCTCCCCATCCAATTTTCCTAACATCCTTTCCATGTTTTCCCCGTGCAGTGGGCCCCTTATTTCTGTTGCAAATTCAATTTGACTCAATTGCGTCCGTAAAAGGCGCAAATAGCCCCAAAATTTCTCGTAGGATGCGGATGGATACTGCAAGAGATTTGTGGCACCTCCTGCGGTGGCCAGCAGTGTGTCCTCACACGTGGTTGGAAAATTAGTGATGTACTGGTTGTTTGGACACAACTTTATAAAGAAGATTGTGAGGAAGATAAAAAACAGATGAAATTAACTGATTAACTTACCAGCAATTCTTTTCTCCGCTTTTCATCCCCGCGAGCAAGTTTCCGTGAGATTTCTGCTGTGAAAGCTGCAGGCGTGCGTGAAGGATCGTCGCCCGAAAGTACATCTGATAAATAAGCGATGTAGGAAGTGGCAAGTCGGAGCGTCTTAATTTTGCCTGAAAATTCGAATCGAGTGCTCATGATAACAATAAATACTGTGTTCCATACAAAATCATTAATATTGTCGTCATCCCCGTTAAATGGAAACTAATCTGCACTGCGCGTCTTCAAAAAATGTCTACTCTAATACTGCTATTCAGATTTTCTAGTCTTGTAGGAAACGCGTTTCCTGATTTGGAAATGCTAGTACACTATGCTGGTGCTATAATGTATAATCACCCTCTTGGTATTTGTTTTTGTTGGTAGACTGTTAGGCGCGTCCTCGAGTCTTGCAAATGATTAACCTGCTCTAGCGCAGATGTTGAATTTACAGTTTACGTAGTCTAGTAATTCAGCTGAATGTAAAACCTGTAATGTAATGATCCGTGCGACCGTGCCACAAATACCGTTCCCGGTTCAAAGCTATTCTCACATGATCGTTTTTCATCTCCCCACTTGTACTCATTAGATTAACTTCAATTGGTAGGATACCGAGGCATGTTGCTACAGCAACCATGTTACGGATCTTCAACGTTTTAAGACATGTGAACCCGTAGTGATATCTGTTCATAATTAATACAGAGTACAGCACAACAACCGACTGCTGTCTTTGACGTCTAACGACAAGAAGTTGACACGGATTCTTGCCAAATGCGTCTTCGAGGCAGCGACTATCAGTTAATCTGAGCATGTGAACAATCCGCACATTTGAGATGGCTGTGAGGATGCTATTTTGAGTTGATTGACAAGGTCGTAAGCTCTCTTGAGACAAGATCATGAGGTCGTGTCAATCTGAGTCGCAAGAAATGGATAAAATCTACTCAAAATTAGCTGAGACATTGCGTATTTGGGATAATTTAGAAGATTTGTAGCATATAATTGCGAACGTATGGATGACTTATCCTCTTAAAACTGATGGAACAAGCTATTTAATTTGCCATTCTCGCTCTGCTTTCCAAGGAGGCCATTGAAATGTAAACATGTCGTCACCTCCATTTTTAATTATCGCAGTTAACGTTTTCCTTGTTCATATGAGCTCGAATCCGTGGAACGCTAGTTGATTCAGTGTACTTGCTTATCTCTTCGATACATTTGTCGTAAGGTCGCATGCATAAATCAAACTAACACTCCTTCCAGCTCTGTAATGAGCATGTCATCTCGTCAGACAGATTAATTGCAAAGATCTCATTATTTCAAAGGAAAATATGAGTTGCAATCTTCTATTTATTCCTTTAGTCCTACTTTATTTTGAATTGTATTCCAATCGAACTAGAATTTTTGGATAACTCAGAGTCGGACTTACTCAGTTTGGTATCGGCAGGAACATTAGGAATACAGTCCCGTAATTCGGCAAAAGCGTTGTTGATTGACTGGGTCCTGCGGCGCTCTTTCTTGTTTGCCGTGGTACGGCGCTTGGCTGGTGGTCTCGAAGGATAATCTTCTCCTGAGGTCATGAGATTGTTACCACTGAAATGAATTGGCGAATGAATGACTGAGTTTGGACTAGGGTTTTCATGAGGATTCCCATTGCATTCCCAAAGATTGTAGGACGAATTGGTAGGAGATCGGGAACCGTATCCGTACTCTGGCCCGCTGCCACTGCAACAGTCTTCTAGATCGCTAGAGTTGTACTGTTGTCCACTTCCGCCCAGGTGGTTGTGTGAAGCATAATCAAAGTATGAGTGGACTACGGCATCTCCACCGCTGTGATTATGGGGGTGGTGACCATGGTGATGATGAGCTAGTGCATCGTTTGGTATGTAATTTTCGTTGTAATTATCTTCTGCACTTGGACCACACCAACCATATTCTGCAAAAGTTGTCGTTCCCGGTGGAGACTCTGCCAAGCAGCCGCCAGTCATATTTGCACTTGGGATAGTCACGGTACTGTGCATTGTGGCTTGAGCGTTCAATATACTACATTCACTGGAACGGCAAAGTACACTGTGAGGTGTTTTCACTGAATTCGCGCTTTGACTGCCACTTGTTCGGTGGTGAAACACGGGTCTGATGAACACGCAATGAAAGCCTTCACTTTTTCCAAGTGGCCGAGCAGAAAATTACTCCAGCAAATTGCTTGACTATCCCCTTGCACGGTCAAGAATCAACTGTTGTCCTTCGGCACAAGTCACTAAAACAAATAGATACCCTCTGAGCACTGAGAGAACCAGAACAAGATCCTCTGACGTATCCCTTACTTGCTTTCCCACTTATCTAATAGCTGGAGCTGGGCGAGTTGCGCTCTTGTTACAAGTCTCTCAGAAAAGTTACAAGCTCTTCAAGTCACCAGTACTTAATGAAACCTTAAACCCAGACGAATTAGGGGTTGTATAAGTCCATCTGTGGAAGACGAGAAGCTAAACGGGTACGGCTGATCTCTTGCTCTTGTACGCACTCATTTCTTTTCTTGTGATGGTTCAGTTCCCTGTTAATGCTTTTAAGTTTTTACACCAAGTGTCCAGGCTGCACACTCACACTAGCTGAATATGAAATTGAGTAGAGCTGAACTCTACAATGAAAGTTTGTTTTATTTTCTCTCTAACGTTTTGCGAGCTTGGCCTCGCAAAGAGATGAGATGAATGAGGGAGGATCTATTTTCACCTACAGGTTTATCCTGGTGGATGGTAGGAAAATTCCAACGGGATGCTTTTACACAAGCTCCGCCTCATCATCCCCTTGCAGATGCTATTGGACTTGAATCGTTTAACAGGATCCTCCCCCTTTCATCCACGATTTTCATCGTCAGTCTCGTAAAAGCAAGGGTTTTAGTTCGAAATAATCCCCGACAGGACTGTCTTCATTTCACTCTAGTGTGTAACAAGTAATAGATGTATCCATTTCTAGGACTGTATGAAACTCACTTGTGGAAGAGCATTAGCATCATTCCCTCTCGGTTTCTATGACTCTGATGCAGATCCGGAACCAGAAGTTCTGATATGGAGAAATGGAAAGGAAAGCTCTTGCAAGAATAAAAACAGATGCAGAAAGCATTATTTTGATACTGCCAGGATCCAGTTACTTGAGTAATCGTTTATGCAACAGAACCCTGTTGGTTCTGTTCTGATTCCGGGTATTTATTGCTCGGGTAGAACACGAGTTGTGTTTCGCATCTCAATTTCTCCTAACAGGGTTCCCGTTGGACTTTTGGTAAAAAAGTAAGTCATTTTCCTTCAAAAAAATGGACACGTACATTAATGTTTTTCTTTGCCCTCGCCCACCATGTAAACGAGTACATTTTATCTGTCGGTACTGTTTATTTCTTCTACAGTTGCTGCCTCGTGTTTACACAACCACCGAGTCTACCGGAGAGTCAGTCACTTTTCTATTATCCTTCCTTTCTCTCGTGCATAAAAAAGTCAATAAATTTTACACTCTCACTTACAGAATTGTATCTGTTTTCTCTTGAAAATCTCCACTTTCTGCCAGAAACAAAACGAAAACGTATAACTCTTTCATCTACCTAATTCTACGAATTGAACAATCCCTTACATCAATTCCATTACTGCAGACATTGCTCAAGCTAATGCCCGGGTCATTTTCCCTAGCCTGGACCTGGCGGTCTCACTTGAGACCTCTTCGCACTCTTAATCTTCAACCCCCTAACACTCATGAAGGAGTCTCGTTGGCTTAAAACTGGATATTTATTCCTTGCAAACCTAGTCGACCTTTTGCTTATAGTCTGACCAAAACATAGGATAACGGCAAGATGGGACTAATTCAAAATCCTGAAAGCATACAGGGTAATATTTGGCGTCATCAAACATCTAGTAGATTTTATAGTCAAGGTCTTGATATACCTGATACCTTCAAGCTTATTT
>VRMD01003607.1:0-10587 GCA_009872375.1 Sminthurides bifidus | reverse complement strand
GGCATTCATCAATATCTTCACAAGATTTTCCGTCCTTGCCAAGGCGGAATCCCGAGCTGCAGCTGCACTTTGGTCCAGTAGGCGTATTCACACATTTGTCTGCACATTCATTGTCCATGCTACAAGGTACATCACAAGCTGAAATTATACAAGGACGAAGATCATTTATTTGAACTGTAATTTACCAAATCATCCCAGAAAACAGACTGCTAAACACCTTTACATGAGCTTTTTCTAGAGAGAGTGTAAAACAGTCTTACTTTCACTTTCATCTGATTCATCTCTACAATGAGGCCTTCCATCGCAAACTTTTCGTAAGGGGATGCACTCCCCACTAGAGCACCAAAACTGATCGCTTGGACAACGCTGTGGAGCCTCAGTGGTAGTAGTGTTACGCTTGGATGATCCTCTGCCACGACCAGTTGCCGATCGACCTTCAATTGCCACCTCGCAAGAGGCCTCATCTGAGCCGTCCCCGCAATCATCTTTTCCATTGCATACTTTGGACAGACGAATGCACTGATGATTCATGCATTTAAACTGATCTTTCTTGCATTCCTTTGCTGAAAAATCAAAGAATGTAACATCATCTTCTGTCACAGAGTTTTCGCTGGCTTTCAAACGCTTTAATGAGATATCATCAAGCTTTGGAATCTTTTGTATTTTTCTGTGTATCTTACCACACTGCTCATTTTCGTCAGATCCGTCTTCGCAATCTGGTTCTCCATCGCAAACCCATTGATTAGAAATACACTCTAGATTCGTTCCTTTACCTCCTGTGCACTTGAACTCATCAGGTTGGCAGGTGTAAGTGCATTCTTCTTCGTCAGAAGCATCTGTGTCGGGACAATCCACTACGTGATCGCATTTCCACGATGCAGGAATGCAGCGTCCAAGTTTACACCGGAAATCGCCCGCTGTCATGTCAAAGTAACGCGAACATAAATAATTAGATTTTAACTTCAAATGCACATGCATAAAATATCACAATTTCATTAAATATCTCATTACCATTCTGACAGGCCTTTATCTCACACCCTTCCTCGTCAGACCCATCCCGACAGTCCTTTTCTCCATCACACCTCCAAATACTTTGAACGCATGTGTTATCACTCTTGCATACGAAGTCTGAGGCTCTGCACGTGACATTTTTAGTGCAATTTAATTCGTCTTCTCCACTGGGACAATCTCGAACTCCGTCGCATTGGGATTCAAGACTCACGCAAGATGACTTGCACTGGAACAAACTGAAGTTGCACTCTGTCAGAGCTTCGCACGTTTTCTGGTCTGAGCCCAGGACCATTCCTTCAGGACATAAGCAAGTTGCTTCCAGCGCTTCTTCCTCTGCTAATACACAGATGTGAGAGCAACCGGCATATTTGGCTGATTTGGGGGAACATGAGTGATTATCAATCAGATCTTGCACGTGGAATAGGTCTTTGTTCAGTACGCCCAAGTACGCGGAGAAGTTGTTCGGTTGAGACCCATTGAAGTGCCTGTTTGCCGACCTAATATTTGTGGGTGGGTCACGGCTATTGGACCCAATCATCAAGGACTTGAGAGCTTTGTTTGAGCGATCAATCCAATACATTTTATTTCCGTAAACGGTCATGGTGTAAGGTGATCCGATTTCTTCTGCTCCCATGAACCTTTGATGTCCATCCACTGTAGCGTGCTCTATCGTCCCTCTTTTCACATCGCTCCTGTTACCGCAAAAGAAACGTTTGTTACTATTCTAAGCAGACCTCGGAGAAGATCCTGCTACGTGTGAATTTCTTACCATGAAAATATGCTCGTATTCCGGGTGGTAGGCCAAGGAGGAAGGCATGCCTCGACTAGTTTGCACTATCACATCAACGTTCAAGCCATCCATAGACATTTTGAGAATTTTACCACTGAATTCATCATACGTGGCCACAAAAATGGATCTGCATCCAAGACAAAATCATTTAAAAGTTAACGAACAATACACTTTCAGCATTAACTTCAACAGAGTGACAAAAGGCTATAAGTAGTAAAGTGTTGAATTAAAGTCGCACCGAAACTCCGGAACCGCTACAACATCAACCAGTACATCTTGCGTCTCATGGTATATATACAACCTGGCTTTGGTAATGAGGGAGAAAACTTCAATCTTCTTTCGCCCAGCATCTACCCAGTAGAGATTTTGTGCTACTGGGTCTGGAAAAAATAGTATATATTTTATGTTACGACGACTCTTTCATCATCAATGGCTAATCTTACTGTGAATGCTCCTTTCCTTAATTGACAAATATATGTGTTAGTAAGATTGATTACTAATTGCTTACCGACATCCAATCCTTTGACGGAGTCCAAGTGCCGGGTAACAAGAGCTTCCACTTTGTTAGATTCAGGGTCGTAAGTGTAAATGTGTTTACGGTACGTATCGAACAGGATGAACGTGCCATTTAACGCGTTGTAAGCAATGGCGCTAATTGTCCGCAGACCTTCTAAAGTTGTGCTGTTCAAGACATCGTTGCCAATTGCATTAAAATACTTTCTTTTCAAAGTTGCTTCGTGTGCGATGAACAGTTGAGGCTTCGCGGAATCATCTGAATCAAAAGAGCAGTATGATGTATGCAAGTTTTTTACAGTTAACGAAGCAACAATTGTTTCTCCTTACTATTGTTCTGCTGTCGATCAAAAAGGTATCAGTTTTTCTCAAAAGGAGGGAATCCCGGGTTCATTCACCAAACATGCTAGCACCTTAATTACCAATAATTAAGACTGAATAGTTAAGTTTTGGATGTGAACTAAGGGAAAACAGATAAAAGAATGAGCAGATAGAGGAAATCACTGAAGGCATTCGCTCTTTAATCAGACCCATGCGACGATAACATTTGTTTGTGTAGTGCGGTGAGAGCCACACCAGTTAAGGCTGTAGTAGTGAAATATCCATTGAAAATGGAAAGAAGTAGTTAAACTGTGGCAAAGTTACAAAAGAGTCTCTTGCCATCACGATTCCATAAACATCCACGTCCCAAATAGTAAAACATGCATCGTCCACAGTAACTAATACGTTAGCAACTTGCAGATTATTTTTGTTGCGTTTAAAGTCAGTTGCTTCAATCAGTGGATCCACTGATACAGCTATCAAGCTAATTTTCGCCTCAATATGATGATTACCTTTACAAGTCCTTTTATTGGAACTCAGTCTCATTCCTACGGGGCAGAGACACTTGTATGGAATTGGCGAAGATTTAGGGCTAAGGACGCAAATGTGTGAGCAAACGGTAGCCTTGCATGGATTATCTCTGATCGTTGGTTGGGCGGAAGTGTGGTAAAGAGCTAGACCATTGATTAAGTTCTTGGGTGCGCTGATGAGGACATCATCCTCTTCGCCGTAAAACTTGTCCGTGCTGGCAATTCGATCAAAACCCCAATCGCTCCAGTAAAGGTTATCGCCAAAGATTTGCAGACTGAAGCCATGTTCTCCCTTTTTATCATTGCGAATAGTCCTCCGATCCCCTCCGTCGAAGTCGGAACTTTCAATTTTATCGTGGGACGCATCAATCCAGTATAATCGCGAAGTTCCGAAATCAACTACTATGCCGTTCGGCCATTTTAAATCCGTCCTGACGATGGCTACCGGGTTGGACCCATCCATGCCACTTCGAAGAATAGACGGTTCGATTCCCCAATCCGTCCAAAACATTATCCTGCAATAAAATATTGATGTCATCTTACATTGCCGTAAATAACAAAATTCGCTGATTATGAACGGCCGTTAGGAAAAAAATGTTCATTTGCTGCTACTACGACAGGCTTAAGATGTAAGCTCTGAAGCGGTACGTGCTCCGATCATTTGGAGAAAGTTTTAGCCTACCAGTGTGACTCTCAGAATCATGACAAAAAAGCCGAACGCAAATTTGACTACTAGTGAATGAAAAGAGATTGTACGACCGTAGTCACGGGTCTAAAAGGGGCAAGTCGAGGAATGGGGCAGTGGGCATAATACCACATAATAACAATAAGATCGAGAAAATACTTACGCTTCCTGCGGAAACAGGGCAATTTCTCTTGGTTTGTCGATTTTTTCTTGGACCAGAATAGTGCAGGCCCTGCCGTTCCTCTCGCAAACACCAATGTGGCTCAGGTTGGAGTCGGAAAAGTAAATGTTGTCAGCCACCCAATCAAAAGCCACGCTTTCGGCCAGCACCAACCCTGAATCAAACGCATTATTTTGAGGAACATGCTAAAGATTCAAGTCTGATAACAACCGGAAATGCCTTAGAGCATGATCATGGATATAGGCCTAAGACGAATTATTGTGTGACACACTAAAGACAAATGACTCAGAGCTTATTAGAAAAATATTGGACAGATTTCCGTTCCTCTCGCAAACACCAATGTGGCTCAGGTTGGAGTCGGAAAAGTAAATGTTGTCAGCCACCCAATCAAAAGCCACGCTTTCGGCCAGCACCAACCCTGAATCAAACGCACATGGGATTATTTTGAGGAACATGCTAAAGATTCAAGTCTGATAACTGCCGGAAATGCCTTAGAGCATGATCATGGATATAGGCCTAAGACGAATTATTGTGTGACACACTAAAGACAAATGACTCAGAGCTTATTAGAAAAATATTGGACAGATTTATCTCGGCTTATATTACTACAAATCTATCTTCAACCCTGCTCTGTCAAAACAGGGATTCAGCTCATAGCTTCTCACCTGTGTCAACTACAGTCTCAGGCTCGGATTCGCCGTCCATCTTGGATCGGTAAATGGCTTCCATGCGGTCCGTGACGTCTGTGTAATACACAAACCCTCTCCGAACGTCCACTGAGACTCCAACCGTCTGTCCCGAGCGCTCCACCACAACTCTTTCCTTCCGGCTTGCAATGTTTATGGCTCGCACACCATTTTTGACTGCGAACACCATTTCCGCACTTCTATCTGTAACCCGAGCAGTCATGTTAGTTCCATGATTTTTCATCAAATTGACATGTGCATATTTACTACTAGCTGAATGGCGACCTCGTTTTCATTACAGGACTCATAAAAAATCCAGTAAGCTTAAAAACGTACTCTCGAACTTCTACCAATACTTCTGGCTTGTAAGCAGTGTCTTAAGATGTAAATCGCGGTAAGCTCATATTAAGATTATCAGATAAAGTTCAAATGCTAATCCTCTCCGTCGATCTTTCTCTTTTTCTCTGATGCAAATCATTGGATCTACTTTGATTCAACGGTACATCCTGTGGACAGAGTTTTGATCCTATCCTACCTGGCTTCACTTACGAGCTTTCAAGACTTGCAACATTTTGAGACTTACCTTTCGGTGCGCATGTACGGTTGTTTGACTGTAAGACGAAGCCATCAATGCAGCTACAGACGAATGAGCCTTCCGTATCATTACAACGTTGCGAACACGAGCCCCAGCGTTCTTTACATTCATTAATGTTCAGACATTTGTCCTTTCTCCGACCACTGATCTTAAAGCCAGGTTGGCATGAGCACATCCCATCGCCAGGTGAATCAGGATCAGGAAGGCAACCGTGTTCACACTTCATACCTTGACACAAAGTTTCTGAAACAAACAATACGGTCCATACTTAAATCTACTACCTACATTACGAACAATGCACCCTTATAACTTCAATTCATGCAAAGGACATTCATGTTCAAGCGGTTATATTAAGGGCTACAGGACTCCATTGAAAACCTTCACAGATTCAAAAGATATGGTTCATCCTGAGGGCCTAGACTTACCACAACCGCTAAACTCATCAGATCCATCGGTGCAATCCTCATTCTTGTCGCAAAATTTGGACCAAGTGATGCATTCGTGCTCAGATTTACAAAGAAATTCTCCATTTTCTGGATGACATTCTGTGTGAGACACATTTCTTCCGCCAGCTCCGGAGACTGTATAAAATGCAGAATAAAGTTGACGGGGAAAATCGTACAATATCCAAAATTTTCACAACGAGGGTTATTAGACACAGATATATGGCTTAATGCCGAGCAAAGCCATGTGTATGGCCGACTAATTTACATTTGCTTACCGTAAGACGCGGCTAAAAGCACCCACAGGCACGTAAATATTGAAAAAAACAGTTTTTTCCTCATGATTCACGGAAATTTTAACACTAAACTAGTGGTTAAAAAACGACAAAACGGTTAAAACAAACGAACTTTGCTTAAAAAATGAAAGAACAAAAATAATACTGCGCTTTAGATTTGCATCCCTCCGTAACGCCACTGCAGACCCAATGCCATAGGCATGGGAACTCAAAGGTCGCTTCGTTCGGGACCAACGTTGGATAAAAACTGACGCTAAATTATGAACTACTCTGAAGGTGGACGTTCTTGTCCCTTCGTCCCGGAGATGACTGACTAAAAAAAGTATTACAGTTGCTATTTCAAATTGATTTTAGCTCACGGATTACAGGGGATATCCTTAGGTACGAAAAGTTACTCATAGAAAACGATTAGTGAAGCAACAACTGATAAGCACATTCTTCAGGGTATAATGTCATTGCTAAACCCCTGTCTGGTAGAAATGGTGTTACAGATACAGCAACGATCGAATATTTCTGTTCAACGCAATTGAACGATATGAGGGCAGGAAAAATGCTAGGGCTTGGTTATTTTATGCATTACAAGTTGAGTTGGACTGAGACGCTACAAGACCGCTTCCTGTGGAAGTGAGGAGAAGAAGCAAGTGACACTTTGCATAGCACCAGTCGATCAACTCAGTAACTCTGCACAAAATGCAGATTTCATTCATCCAGAGAATCAATAATTGAGTCATTTTCACGAAACCTGAAGAAGAACAAAGTGTAAGATCACCTAGAAGTGATTCGCAGAGAAGATTCGCAGTCCAGTCGCTTTTGCACAATGTCTTATTGTTGTAGATAAACTTTAGGGCAGACGGCTTCACAGGTTATACCGCTGCCTGCAGTTTGGATTAGGCTACTAGGGTAGCATTAAAGACGTAGACTCATCCTGAACAATTTATGGTATTTTTCTGCATTGCCGATTGTGTACGAGTCTAAGTTTCGACGAGGTTTATTCTTATCTTAGAAAATTTAATCCTGTACCCTTTGAAGGCATCGACTTGCAATTGACAAATAGACGTTGCAGCGATCGTCCTATGTATATGCACTAATATCCTGTCTTGTGAAATACATTACGAAGGTGCCCTATCTTTACTTTAAAAGATTTCTAAAATTTATTATGTGGTAAGTTTCATAACTGATATAAGACCAGGAAGTATTTATACAGCTGAAGATGTAAATCTTGACTCCTGAAAATGGACAGGGTAAAATCTCTCCCATGGAGTCCAATTTCTTGGTTACATTCATTACAATATGTTCTCAGCTGATGCTGAGCAACAACTTTATTACGTATCGTCACTGGCAAGCACATTTCTGTATATTTACATCTAACTAGTTTCATGTATCACGTTACTACATAACTCGGTAATGGTTAATGCAAATTGAGTGTGCTTGATCAAATATTTGAAAAGCGAGCTTCCGAATAAAATTACTTAACTTATGACTTAAGAACGGGTTACGGCACAGGTTAAACAGATCAGCGATCGATTTCACCGAATACAACATCTAAGGTACCAATTATAGCTACGATATCTGCGATAAAATGGTGCTTTCCAATCTTGTCCAACGCTGCAAGGTGGGCAAAACCAGGGGCCTTGATTTTGCATCGGTAAGGTTTCGACGACCCATCAGAAATTAAATAAATTCCAAACTCACCTAGGTTCATAAGAAACATTTCATCTTTCAAATCAAATCTTCTTCATCGTCAGGTTACTGAATTCAACCGAGCGCTTACCTTTTGGAGCTTCAATGCATGTGTATGTGACACCAGGTGGTACTGTATATCCTTGCGAAAACAGCTTAAAATGATGGATAACGGCTTCCATAGAGGTCTAGTAATCATAAATAAATTGTTTAGTTGATTTCAAAATGGAGCTGCAAAGTATCTAAGTGAGTGCAGGCTGGCGATGCAATTACCTTCATTTCACTTCTGGTAGGAGGTGTTATTTTAGCATCATCAGATTTAATTTCGCCGGGTGGCATCTGGTTTAGACACTGCTCAATTATCTTCAATGATTGACGCATTTCAGCTACACGGCAGAGATATCTATACCATGAGAAAAAGGCTGTAGTATACAATTCAAGAGCCTTCATTATTTATCAAAATAAATTCTATTTAATATTTAATCTTTCCTTACCTATCGTAACAATCCCCTTTCGTACCGATGGGAACATCGAATTCAACTCTATCATAAGCATCATAGGGTTGAG
Source organism: Sminthurides bifidus (assembly GCA_009872375.1). NCBI lineage: Eukaryota > Metazoa > Arthropoda > Collembola > Symphypleona > Sminthurididae > Sminthurides > Sminthurides bifidus. The sequence goes on along the minus strand of VRMD01003607.1, from coordinate 2,289 downwards.
TTTTGCGCAAATCCCACTTGATACCAGATCCTCTCAGCATTACTCCGCTAGAAATTGAGAAGCATTTAGATTTTATTCACCTCCTACCACAACTTACAACAGTCGATATGATTTCATAACCAAGCTGTTACTCGAACAAAGTTTTGAGTTTTACTATACCCACCTGAATCCATAGTTTAGTGCATCTTCAGCAGAAACGATGCCAATGTCTATTGTCCGCTGTTTCCAAATCCTGTTGTCTGTCAAAAGATCTTCGGTTTCGTCAAGCCTCTCTCCAAATTGGGCACAGAATGCGTAGATGTCGTCCATCAAGCCCAACGGCATGTCCTAAAAATAATGGAGGAACTAAATGTCATTCAAACCTGATTTTTCGTTTTCGAATTCTATCGGGACGTTAAGATCTTCACTAGAAGTCGTACCAGAGATACACCACCAGGCCTTACGTATGCTGCGTGCATACGTGCTCCAGATACACGTTCATAAAATTCCATCATTTTCTCTCTTTCCTCGAAAAGCCAGAAGAATGGAGTCAGAGCCCCAACATCAAGAGCATGAGTTCCCACAGCCATTATGTGATTCAGTATTCTGGTAATTTCGGCGAACATCGCTGAAAACAGAATTTGATTCTGTACCAGGGGCATTATGCTAGGGATTAATTTAAGTGCAAATGAATCGGATAAGTGAACTTACTTCTGATATATTTCGCTCTTAGTGGAACTTCAATGTTCAGCAATTTTTCCACAGCTAAGGAGTAGCATTGCTCGTTGCACATCATGGAAACGTAATCCAGTCGATCAAAGTAAGGTAGTGCTTGAGTGTATGTCTTGTACTCAATCAGTTTTTCAGTTCCTCTGTGTAATAATCCGATGTGAGGATCAGCTCGAAGAACAACTTCGCCATCAAGCTCAAGCACAAGCCGTAATACTCCGTGAGCAGCTGGATGCTGTGGTCCGAAGTTTAGAAACAAATTCTTCACGTCTTTTTCCAGGACGGGTATCTTCTCGTAGAACTTCTCAACGCCATATTTTATGTGTTCAGAGTTAAACATGACAGGCGTATCAAACTGCTTGATGAACTCGGCATCAGGATACCACTTGGCTGCGCCTCGGTTCTGTTGTCTAAGGCAAAAGTAGATGTACACTTAAAATATTGGAATTGAGGGCTTCTAAATTTTCTCAATTTGCAACAGCGGTGTAGGATCAAAAAATTTTGTTACTTACAGAGTGGGATTGATGTTAGCACCAAGTAATCCCACATTTTTCATTAAATGTGGCGATCGTCTCAGTTAAAGAATTCATGCCCAGTACGGAAGCCATAATGACCAGGAATTCTTAAAGAACTACGATACGGCGTTGCTATCACTGACAAGATCTTAACCTAAATCTCAATTAAAACTGAAAACAGCGAGAATTCAGCGCAATATTTTTGCTACTCCTATAGTATACGATTAGTGATCCAATGTTTAGCTCAAAGGAACAAAATATCACATTATTTATTGCATAACCGATGTGCTTATGCACATATGACAGGGACTTTTTAATGTGTACTATACATACGGCTCAAATTCTGAACCCAACCGCTCCGAGCATCACGTGATGAATTTCATAAACCTGGTGCCACCTATGAGAATTTTTAAGGAAAACGCGAGTAGGAGCTCCATGCTGAAGAGCGGCTAGAATGGAACTGCTTGCCATGCTGCGCTAGGTGTTCTGTACATCAGTTGGGATTTGGGACGTGTGAGTGAGAGATTATTTCTTTAAGTTTGTTATCAAAATTAATTCTGGTTCAGCGCTGATCCAAAAGATTATCTCGACCAGGCCAAAAAATGGTTAGTATTTTTGTATGGGATTGCATTTAATCGTAGTATTTTTCCGATTTAATTATAATTGGACATGAGCTATGTTGCCGGCAGGTGTTTTGTTTTAGCAGCAGCTTCACGGATTCGCGTATTAAAAATGCCGGTAGAATGTGAGAAGCATTACGGTTTGTAGCAGTTCGGTTGAAATTCAGAAAGTTTATCAGCTGCTGCATTCATTGGTATGGTTTTTTGTTACAGTCTTACAACAAGGACACCGGTAAACCTGTTGCGGAGGAGGCTCCAATTCACCGCATACGAATCACGTTGACCTCTCGGAATGTCAAGTCTTTGGAGAAAGGTAAACCTTATTTTGATTCATGAAACTCTATAAGAATGAAAATGTGTCTCACCGCAGTCTAGCACTTCTCCTTGGGAATGTTTCAGTGTGCTTCGACTTGGTGAAGGGAGCGAAAGAAAAGCAACTGAAAGTC
>VRMD01003606.1:0-10589 GCA_009872375.1 Sminthurides bifidus | reverse complement strand
CCTTGAACTTGGTGAGACGATCTCAAGCATCTTCTTCACCTTCAAGCCAAATGACTGAATGAACAAGGCAGAACTAGTTCCAAGTTACTTCTAAGGATTCAAAGAGAAACCACCTACACGAGATGGTACCAGCTGCCAGAACTAAAAATACTGCCCACCACTACTGCACTGCTCCCAACTTGAGAACAAGAACAACTAAACCATCAGCTAAATTCGACCACGTCTTTCACATAATCTCCCATTATCCTGTTAGCTAATTCCAAAGTAGTGCATAATATCAGCTTCGCGCAAAGCCGAAGTTCACCTGTCTTTGAAGCCAACCCCAACTATCAGCTTCACCTTTCCATAGTACACCTGTCATCTGTCATTTAATCGCAATTACAGTGTATGCACCTACAAACGATTTCGCTCAGCACCTGAACCTCGTGCCAACACGTTTACAGCTAAACAGCAATTATCTCAGCTCATCAAATCTTCATTGAGTTTGCCGCAATCAAGCCATCTGCCACCACTACACATGATTCCAACTCTGTGAGTACACACAAAGCAAAGCCTTTCTTGCTTATTCAGCTAATGGTCGGTGTAATGACTTTTGACTTTGAGCAGACTTTGATCCTGGATTTTAATGCTTTTATCATCACACGGGTAAAAAAATAATTGCCATCCACACTTACATCTATTCCGTACATCTATCATCATTACACAATCTGGTCGGCAATTGCTCCAAGGAGTGAGTCATGCACTCGCAAGTTGAAATAGCACAGTTCAATCCCTACCGGTCCCGAAACCATCCATGCTCATGGACGCAACACGAAGAGAGAAACAAGAGTTCATTTAACTCACCACTCTTTACCTGAGACGTAGAGATGAAACGTTTCTTATAGTAGAAATGCACGAGTACTAAGTGGAATGTTTTCCACATGCATGCCGTCGTCGAGCCATCATCTTCCAGTAATTCAAACCAGGTAAGAAATTCGGTCTTGCAAGCCAGCCAGCGCCAACTTGCCTCCAGCAAAATACATCAACTCTTTCTCGACCACCATATCGAAACAACGGGAATTTTCCATTCCCTTGCTGCTTTCAAAGTAACCTATGTAGTCAAACTCTTTTATCTCTATTTCTTTAACCTCAACTTTTTTTCAGCTACCAAACCATAAGACGAGCTATTTTCTCGCTGTCATTGCCAAGCCAAGGCAGTTTTATTCAGGAAGTCAAAGACTTGATTTCTTACTTTTTTGCATCATTACAGCCCTTTTGGATTTTGCTCAATCCGTAGTAGACTGGAATGGAAATTCTCAGGCTCTCTTCCCACACATGGAGCTCATCGTCCTCAAATCGGTGCTCTACAACGTTACTCACCCTCATCAAAAACAGTTAAGGTTCAACTTATCATAACGCCACAAGAAAGAAGGAAGAAAACAACCACTGCCAGCCGCAAACCCGTCAACTAGTCATGTCAGCCAACCGAGTTGTAATGTAATCAAACTCTTGTTCCTGCTCTCTAATCTGTTCCACCTGCCTTCCGCTCCACCTGATCCATCCGCTGGTCGTTCTACCTCGGCCTTTGATTCAGATCTTGATGCATATCAGTCGCGTATGTACCGACACACATTTCAAGTATCCAAAGAGGTTTCACAATTCACGTGCAAAAGGGCAAGACTTTGAGCATTGATGTTTCAGAAATGGGAATTTCGGTTTTGCAACATGCACCTGTGGTCATGATTCTTGCAATGCAAGCTGATTGCAGAATGGCAACTGCCATACTGCACTGATGGGAATTAAACATTCATAAGCAAGAATTGCATGAATTTGGAATTACTTCACCAGATGATCATTATTCCCGGCTAGCCTATGAAAACCACTTGATTTATTAATGACTTTCATTCACATCAATATGAAAGGCAGGAGCAAATACAAATCTGAACTTTCCGCTCAAATTACTTCAATTACCGCCTTCACGTAAAGTCTGCACTGAATACGATGTCGGCGAGTTACCATTGTACGCATAAGCTCATGAAACTACAGAATTAGAAGTCGATTTGCATCGTTGGACTTAAATCACTAATTAAAAACCATTTTATTTTGCCTTACCTCACTGTCCGTAAACTTAACCCCTGTTGGTGAATTGTCACGCCCCATTTTCATCTAATTTTTCAATTGCACAAAGAACTTTGCCCGTCGGATACATACACAACACGTAGTATTTTACCACACTACTAAATTTCACTTCCTCTAAATTACGTCACAGAGCGTCAGGTCCGCCTTCCTCGACAAAGAAACTATTACTGACAGAAAACCGATCTGCAAAGGCTGGAACTATACCCAGTGCAGTACCATGAGGCACACATTGCATCCTTCAGTGCATTATGCAATTGCCGTAATTCACATTGCACGACAGTTACGTTCACTGTATCCTGTCTCTATCCACATCTGACGGACGGAAGAGAGAGGCAGACATTACGCAAATCAACCACGTTCCATTTCTTTCACCAACACAATGTTGAAAACTCCGTATATTAAAACAACGTCTGTATACTATAAGTTTTTAACGCTTACAGCATAGTTATATCCAGTTTCTCCTTTTCTAAAGCTTTAACGAGTCTCGTGTTTTTAAGTCCCTTGACCTTCTTTCAGTGCAGAGATTTAAACTTTAAAGGCAGACGATACATCCACTTGCCACCACATTAACATGCTCAGGAAACCAATAGGGCTTGCCACGTGCATAACCTACATAACTGCCTTGCATTTACAGCCTTGTGAAATATGCTTGAAACGACTGCATATTAGACTCTAGATGCAATTGGCAATTGCATAGCTATGTATCAGACATTGGGTATACACATCAGTATCCTCACCCTCACATGTCATCGCTACTAAGTTTCTTGCTACTTATTTAAAAAATGCAATTCCTTCATATCTCCGACATGTCCAGCATGCCTACCTTATCACCCCATTGATAACAAGTACTAACTTCCATACTACAGGTACTAGAACCATCCCTGAGATAAAATCCAATTTGAGGAAAACCTCTAATATTTGTCTACCAAACCTTCGACTTGTAAATCTACTACGGTAACAGGGTGTACTGTACATGCTCATATAAATTACCCTACAATCCATATTGATGAACCAATTTGATTCCTTCAATCTAATCATTACAAAGTCAGTACAGGGTCGGAGTTTTCAAAGGTACTTCCAGATACCACGACAGAAAGTTCAAAAATACACATCACCTATTCTAGAACACTTGAAAAGCTTGGATTGAGCTACATTTGAATACAGATTCTGAAGACAAAAGATTCGGAATGTAAATGCACTATTCTGACTACATTTAGTCTCTTCTTAGAAGTTCCTCTGTGGTTTCTAGTCTAAAAATTAACTTCATGCCACTCAGGTACTGCTGGAACTCCATTGTTAACACCAAACACCGCCCCTGAAAGACCATCATTAAGGGTTCATTGTCTAGTCCAGTCAAATATATCGAATATCAGCTGATTCCCGTCCATAGAAAGCTTCTAGCTCAACTACAGCTTAGTTGAGGCATAATCTACAGCCCAAACTCTAGCAAGTTCTGGCTAGTTCTGCACCTAGTAAAGCATTTGAAAAGGCAACATTGTTCTCCATGCTATAAAACTGTTTTACTGTAACACAGTTTGGTACCAAATACCATTACTTCCAGCTGGTCACCACCGAATTTCAGCACGGTCTGTTACTCCAACTCAAACGGCTAGAAACCAAGAAACTCCACACTTTCTCAGAAATACCGCACATTTTTACTACAAAAGTCATCGGTCAAACCATCTGTTTACTAGCGCAAAGACTGACCTTCGTACACGCATTGAGGCAGTACTGCAACACTACAAGTTTTGCAATCCATTAATTTATTTCTCTTCCAGACTGAAGGGATTTGGCAAACCACATTCTAAGCCTTCCATGATTCATGCGCGTGAAAGGAAACCTTGTTATCGATCTCTCTATCACTTCCTTCAACAGGGCAAAAGTACAGGCAAACGTTTCGTAATACGCTGTTCCAGCTCCGAGCAGCAAGCGTCCACAGAACATGCCATTTCTTTGTAATTCTTCACTCCAAGGTAATGTTTGCAAACAAGGAATTCTGCACGCACGAAGCTACTATATTAAACCAGCGCTGTCTCACTTCGCAAGAAGAATATTCCTGGCAATTATTAAATTCTTGCCGAGCGTAACAACTTACGTACGCTAATTCAAGCATCATCTCATGTTACAATGTTGGCTTTACATGACACATTATGGGCAACAGCCATATGACATGAAACATTGCAAACCACATGAAAGATTACCATCCTTTGATGATAAGCCGAGTAAACTTAAGGGAGCAGCCGAGCAACTGCTCCCGATTCATCTCTCTGAGACTCAACTACTTGGGGATTGAGAGAAAAGGAAGATGAGAAACAAAAACAACTTCACATGGCTTCGTCCCCAGTGCCAAGAAGAACTAGAAGAAGCCTAGAGACGTCATCAGCTCTTATAGAAATAAACTAGCCCACACCATAATTCCCAAGCTGAGTCTCCTTGAAAGCGTTCATGGTGCTTAGAATACAGGATAATACTCAGCTAGAGATTCCCAAGAACAATGCGCAAACCTTGAGAAAAGCATTCACAAGTACCAGAGTCATGGGCGAGCTTGGTATATGGTCCGAGTCTAAGAGTCATTAGAGCTAACTGTTGTATTTAGTTGAGTTTGATTGCAAACCCCTGGTCTAATAGCTAAAGGCCATTCCTCCGTCTATAGAATGCATACCGTACACGTCATTCGAGAACACGCACTTGGCAATAAAATGCCCGCATTCCTTTCCAACTCGACGCATCATCGCAATCCTACATGCACACCGTACCATTATTCCACACAGCTCAATCATTTTGTCCCACCGAACCCTGTCCATGAAGTATGGAGAAATGCCAACGTTAGCTGCTCTTAGCATGATGGCAATTCATGACACAAATATACAGGTAATCGGCCCCAGATCCGATTACGCTAACACCCCGGCCGAGGTGGCTGATACACGTAATGCCTTTGTACTTCCCGATCGAAGATAGGACAAACGCCAGCTCGTCTTTTTCCGCCCAGGCTTTTGGCTTGGTATGGTATCACCAAAAACGAATGCACGTGGGTGACGGTGGAACGCAAATTCACGAATTTAATTCCACAGGCGAATCAATAATAACGTGTACTTTGGCATGCATAGAACAGCTCAGGGGTTGAGAGAAAGGACCGGAGCTGCGGTTCGACTCACGCCTTTCTCCAGGTGATTGACTCCTTTCGCCACCGCCTTATTTATTTTCGTGCACTTTGCCCTCGCTCTCCGCTTTCTCTTTGTTCACTAGCAGAATGACATTCATTCGTGTTTGCCAGTGCCACTAAATTTGTCGGCATCGTGCCAATTGACAATGAGCAGCTTGCATTGTGTTCCCACGAGTTTCATAAAACATATTTTCATTTTCATGTTCACTAACAAATGGCAACTTGGTAGTTGGACAAGCGTAATTGCCCCAAAACGTTCCGATTTTATCCGACAATCCCACCGCCCAATGCTTTCCGCTCAGGCTCTACAAGCATAACTCAGCAATTTTAAATTGCCAACAACGGCTGCAGTCAAACTGCAGCACAATCCACACTGTTCCTTCATCAAATTCCCCACATTCCAGAGCTCGAAACCCGGAAAATTCTCTAGATTCTACTTGAAGCAGTGTTTTTCCCCTACAATTGTTTTATACGCATTAGCTATTTTTACTTTCTGTACGACGAACATCCCACATAATTTCACTACAAAGTTACAGATTCTTACCGAGTGTTAACCAAAAATGCATCTTTCTTTTGAATAAGAAACTTGAGAATGTCACAGTCATGTAATAAACCAGTTCCAGTCTGTTTTCTTTCCACATGTTCTTGGTTCAAGATGATGGAATTATTCATATTTCACGAACCCAATTACAGGATTTCATTTCCATTTTTGATTATTTCCTCCCTCCAGTGCCGCTGGCATGACCTTTTCCCCGGAAGTTTTCCGTCCATTCTCCGAATTTCGCATCAATGAAAGCGGATTTGTCGTCGCAAACCTTATTTTCTGGTTTTAAATTGCTTTGGCAAGCTGGATTTTTCCCACAGTCGTGCGAGAGTACAAGACGTCGAAATCACTTTTAAGACATGGTGACTGGCGAATCGAGGGAATCAAGGCCGGTAAATTGCAAATATTCAACTTCCCTACATCGCGATTATTTCATGAACCAGTTTACAGGACGAGGAAAGGACAGACAAGTTTTAACTCCAAGTCACCAATCGTCCTTATTTTGCCGAGCGAGTTCTATTTTCGCTCCTTCTGTTTGCAATTTCACCACACAAACACAAACGTCTCGCACAGTCAACGCCAGCCCACAAGTCCAGAAGTAATGCGGCAGAACAAAGTTAACAAAGTCTGTTATTTGCATACTACTGCACAAATGTTCTACTCTTGTGCTCAAAACGCACACTGGCATCCACCACGGTGGAAAACTGCTTGATTCGCATGTAAAGAAACGTTCGCAATTTGCGATACGGCCAGTCAGGTCTATTCTAGGTGTAAGTTTCTGATGCACTGGTTCCACTTGCTCCGCAGATTCTCAGCTCAGCTGGCAGGACTACCGTTCTGCATAACTTAATGTAGTCGATATCGAGTAGAGCAATAAAACCAGTCAGCTTGAAAACATAAACACAAGTTAATATTTTTATCCTCGTCGTAGTTGATAGCCTACATTCATTCTCCCTTTCCTAAAAGCTCTCGTATCTCATCTATTGCTAGCAGCATTAGATACTCGGAACACTCTGAGAAGAGGTCTTTAAAATTCTGCACTCTTTTAATCCAATGCCATCGCTATGAAAGCACAACGCCTATTTCAGAATATGGCACATGTCAACCGTACTCTTTTCATTCGCCGTCGCATACAAATTCTTTTAAAATACAACTCCACATGCGAAAATGTGATGACACATAAACATTTCCCTTAAGCCAGGCCAGCACCAACACCAGCATTTATGCAACGCATTAATTCCCTCTCCGACCTAATTACTCCAAGTCCCATGCTACAATAATCTTTTCTGACTGCTTAATTTCCTTCAGTTGACAGTTGACTCGTAATAGGAAACGGGAAGACATGCTCGAATGACTAGGACAGCGGAAGAATTGCAAAATGCTTTCGAACACAAACTTTGCCTCGAGTCTCTGAAGTCTAAACACTTTTCCCTTGCGTAGATCAAAGTTCCAAATTCAATTTTCTACAGGATTACTCCACTGAATTTTACATAAGCTCACACCCTCAGACCCCTAATCACACAACTCCATTAGCTTTTCTCCACCAATATCGTCTCAAGTTTCATCATCTTCTGTTGCAGCTTGTGAATTACAAAAGTGGAACATCTTCCAAGTTTCAGCTTTTGCACTGCCCCCGATGACCTTCTTTGCCATGTCCACGTAGTTTCAGCTTTCCGTTTTCCTCCCGATAAGTGGTCATAACAGCTTTGCATTCCATTAACACTTGCCACTTGAGCGGCCAAAGTCCCACTTGATTCATACAAGCAGGTTAACTCCGACTCTATAATCTCCATTCTCCACCTTGATAATTCATTCGACCTACTTCTCCTCCTGCCTTCAGCCTATTCTCAGCTCAGTGTCCAGCAGTCTGAATGGACATGCATCATCAAACAAATCTTCCTTGAACTCTCGTCACGATCACTGATACATTTCCCACTATCTTACCTAATATGTGAGGCAAAGTGCACGTATCAAGCTCGTGTGCAGTCACACTTTCAACCCTTTGTTCTTTGTTCGAATGTTTGTCATCAAACCAAGTGCTAATGAGAACATCTCTTAGTTCTACAGCCTTACAAAATGCACATTTTCCAAAGCCAACCACAACACAGACCATTTCCAACCCGTAAAGAGAATCAATCACAGTTTCGTGCCAGCTGACCCTGATGTCCCTGATCCTTTTAGATTCAAAGGCAGATGAAACTGCTGAGTCAAAAGTTGATGAGAGCAGGGTCTTCAATTATAACTTGATGACACTTGGTTTTTCCATGGTTCATGTAGCTTGGACAATCGCTTACATCACAAATTGTAACCACCAAACATTATTATCCTGCTTTTAGCAAATAGAATCACATCGTTTACTCGTATTCATTCCTGGCTCCGGAGGAGGAAATTTTGGAAATCAATGGCAAGTTGTTATGATGAACTTTACTCCTCTGCCAAATTCAACTGAGGTAGCTGTTTTAGATGTGCACTACCTCCGGCACATAAAATCGATCCAGGCAAAGCCTGCGTTCCTTGGGTTTTTCCTCCTCCTGCCTCGATCTCAAGCAGCTGCGGGTTTCTTTGGAAACTTGAAAAACCAGACAAGGTGTATATATTTTCGCTCAGACTAAGCCAATAAACATACAACTCCTCTGCTCTCCCACTTACAGATGTACGGAAACAGCGTATCTCAAATTCGAGACCATCAGACGAGATTCTGATCGATGGGTATAGAAAAACTGCTAAAGCATCACTGCCACATCGAATCTGCATACAGCCTCATCTTCTCCGCATCCTCTCATCATCCACTGCGAAACCTAGAAACCTACACCTGTAATCTGTTGTCGCTACTTCCTTTCATCAAATTAAATGAATTGTCTTTACTGGCGTTCCTGCTAATTGGAAGACATGATGTACCGGAAAGAAAAGGATGAGGGGTGCTTCAAGTAAATAGCACAGTGAGAGTCTCCTGTCAACGATTCCATTTCTTGCGTCAGTAAAACAATAAAATCCTGTCGCTGCCGTTATTCACACCAACACCGCCTACTGAAACTGCTACTGCTGCCTGGTGTGAAATATGGCGTGGACGGTTTCGGTCCTATAAAGGGTAAGTTTGGTAAGATCAAAGGGATTCAGCCAGCTAAAGGATCCGAACATGTGAGCATTATAGCACTACAATCCTTTTAGAGAAGGCTAGAGTGTAGTTTGGATGGATTTGCACAGCTACTTGTCCGACTCCCATTGTTTTAATTTTCTCGATTCTCCCTCAATAAAACTTGTACAGGAGTTGCAGAACCTGCTATTAAGCAATTACGATGCAAAGAACATTTTCTTCCTTGTGGTTTTCTTACGTGCTGAAAATCGCAGTCAATAATGCAGCAGTACGCGAAAAATCTTTTCAGCTTTTCTGCCATCAGTATTTGCACTAGGGATTGTGTATACCGTCTCTCACTTTCTTGTTCCTTGCTCAAGCTTTTTGCTTTAAGCTTGAATGATTCCATTCCCATGCATGCACATCGCATCCCAAGCTCGTTGTCCTCAGCCCAGCGTTCTTAAAGCCTAAAGGAGAAATCCCATAAGGAGGAGCTGGCTCTCTCTCCTTCTTCATGTAGCAGGTTCTGATTCACGGCAACAGTGCATTGCGAAATTTTCGCGATACCTATACAATTCTGCCAGACAGAGTGGAGCTCTTCACTCTCGACTCGACTACATCACCAAACTTTGCTATGCTGAAACAACCTTTAAAGCCTGGCTACATTCTTATCTGTGTACATTACAGTGTATAATTCACGGCACATGCACATGCACCTTCCCTTTAACTATCTGTTCTTTCGTCGAGCACTGTCCTAGATACTACATACTGGTGCGTAGCTATGAGCTTCTCGACCCATCCTTTCGTTTCACGCAATGGCATATAGGAACGATCCTCTGGTACTTTAACTTTTATGTTTCATTCTTTCCTATGTCTTCTCCACCTCTACCAAGTTGAATACAATGGCATACAGCCTATTGAATTCTGTACCAACACCAGCAAGCCTACAAGAATGCACGACAGGTAGGACAAGTCAGTCGACCAAAACTAAATCTCTGCTATAAGTTCATAAAGTTGTTACCTTCAATCCTTTTAAGCATCTAACTCACCTTCTACAGCTGTGTATTCGCAATTTACGTAGATGAGAGAGACGCATGATCGACGTCACTATCTCCCTCTTCGCTCGCTCCTTACGTGCATAAATCATGATCATTACACAATATCTCCTCCACCACCGCAAAGCAGAGGTAGTTAAAGCCAAAACTTTTACTTTACTCAACTGAACTGTAGGCTACATGGCACTAACTTTACATCTCATCTCCACGAACGCAATCTTCTGCACCTAACAGCCTAGTCCCTGCTATTGATCTCACGCAATTTAGTCTTATCAAAAGCGAGGTCTCTCGCTTCGCTCTTTGATGCCATCCGCATTGATTTCAGCTTCGACATTCAGCCATAGTCAAAAATAGAGCGTCTCATCGTCAGGGCCAAGTGTCACAACACAGGGTGCAAAGTCAAGCTGACATGTCCTGTCTTTTGGCAGCTGGTAATAGTTCATGACTGGGTTGAATCTGAAGCAGATCGTAAACGTTTCTTTTATAAGACGCTGTCAAAGGATACTGTTCATCCGATGGTTACTTTAGCGAAGCAGTTTCAAGGAACTGAATGATTCAGCCTGGTTGACAATTCAAGCTCGGCATCGATCCTCAGAACTTGGATGGCAAACTCAAGCAAATCGAGTCAAAACCCTC
>VRMD01003605.1:0-10591 GCA_009872375.1 Sminthurides bifidus | reverse complement strand
TATGACAGTTCACTCCAGAAACAATTACAGTGAGTAAGCTCTGCGTACAAGCTTCCAACCTGACAAACATTCGCTTGTATATGGTTTGCAAAATTCTTCTTCAAACCAGGAAACCCGTGGCAACGGTAATGGCATTGTGCCAAAACTTGAGCTATCCTGGTTACAATTCTTTCGCATTTCATCGACTGTATTTTCAAGAAGGACTACGCAAACCTGGGAGGATTACTTATTCTAATTTGATATCCTTATAGTTCTAATTAGAAGCGAGACTGAAAATAAAACTTGGTATATTGTCACCTTAGCAGTCATTTTATCCCTACCACACTCATCCGTTGTGCACGCATCTTATAAAAAGATTGAATCACAGTGGAGAACGTGCGTGGCTGCCGTCTCAAGCAAACTTGGAATAAGGAGCTTTGGAGCGTGGAATAACTGTTTTGGAATGTAAGTGGTTTTAATTACATTAAGCAATTTTATTAAGCCCTGACTTTGTTGCACAGGTTGAAAAAGCAGCTGATGAGCGGGACTTGGTTGCAGAGCTATAAGGTATGGAAAAGCTGTGAAAGGAGTAGCTTCAGATTTGTTTACTTAACTAGTTAAAGTAAAAGTTTGTCTCAAGTTCGCGACTTGCTCTTGATACCTGGAAAAAAGCTGAGCCGATGCCTTTCCTTTTAGTGGAATTGTGAAAAGTTTAAGAATCAATTGACTTAGTAAAGTAAACCTTTGGAATGTCAGAACAATGCTAATTGCATTAGACGTTTAACTGATTCCGGGAAACTTGGAGCTACTCCCATCCGAAAAGTTACTCTATCAAGAGTTGAACACTACGCCAGCTTTCCTTTGTTTTAAAAGTTGGTTCTTCGTTCAAGTCGCTTTGCATTAAAGCCGCATAACGGAGCAGTCCACTCATAGTTTGTTTGCAAAAATCCATGGTCTGTACGAGCTTACTCCACCCATTTATTTCCTGAGCACTGCAATGCAATGAATGGGTCGTGTTCACACCAGGTAGTGCGAATCAAATCGGTTTTGGAAGCAACAGCATGGACGAAGAAAAAATTTATCGGGGCGAAAAAAACAAAAGGCTTTGCAAGGCACAAGCTCATTTTGGTTAATCTATCACAAGAACCAACTGCGCTTTTTCGCTCAGGAGGGTGGAAGGTGGGCGAAAAAAGTTGGAAAACTCATCTGCTTCTGTAGTGACTGTGAACTGGAAGAGAAGTTTCGGGAAAGAAATCAGAGATATGGAACGATGGAGTAAAAGGCGCCATGGCTTTTTTATCCACTTAAGTTCCTCCCTCCACTTGTGGTGCTCACAAAAGAGAAGACAGCAGAAATATAAGAGGCTCCAGTTAGGAAAGTAAACAAGTACGAATTTTTGCACTCAAGGAGAATTTCCCTTGTCTCAAGATAAACACTTGAACACGTCAGCGGAAGTGATGCTGTGAGCTTAATACGGACCGCTTTTTGTCACTTGAACACATGCATAAAGCAATTACGTATAACCGTATCAGAAATTAGCGATTGAAACACTGCTAAAACTTAACGTGTTATGTAGTGAAGCTCCTTGAAACAGACTGGCGTTACTATACTGTGACAAAATGCAAGCAAAGTAGCTAAGAATAATAAGCTGAAACGGACACTTGCTATTGTGCATGAGTTAAGCTTAGTGTAGATCTACAACGACATCAAAATCAGCGGGGATGATATCTTAATAGAGAGAAAAGACTGGGGGTTTGTGTGAGTGTAAATGTATCATGCGGATGGTTTTACGGGAAGGAGCGATGAGTATGAATTCTCCAAAAGTGACTTACTAAAACTGGATCGGGATTAATCCGGAACAGCTAAAGAGTGAGAGTAAAGAGAGAGACAGGATTCATTACATTACATTGTTACTCTTATTAGGTATTAACTCATTTTCGCGCGTCAGATGATACTCAACATTAGTGCTATTAGCGGTACGCTACACAGGATAAAAACCTGAAACTGCGTTTGAGTGAAGTGGTATGAACCTAGCGTTTTTCATCAGGATTTTATCACTCAATATTTTTCAAAAGATTTAAATAACCAAAAAAACACCACGTAGCCGTTGTACTGGCCACACCCTCAGGAGGAAGCAAGCAAATTTGAAATATCCATGGAGGAGTTTGGAATAGAGTGCAACTCGAGGAGAAGTATGAGGAAGACCTTTGGCAAAGGTTGCGGCTTTTGAAAACGATTATCAGGTTATTGATGGCGGCTGAAGTTGTGATGAGTCTAACCAGAGTAAATTGCGGATAGCTTGAGAAATGTGTGTTTTCAACAGAGCGAACCGTAAGCCATAACTTTGCTGAATGAAATTAAAGGATTCACTGATTGATAAACATCAAATTAATGGTGACGACTGCACCAAAGAGTTTTCAGCTACCTAGTAGTACATGCGATTAGGAAAAACGTTTGGGAAACGACTGGATCTGGAGAACGTTAAGAAACAGTAAGTCGCTACTGATTGAGAAGAGTGAAAGGGACGGAAGGGAAAGTGCTGTTCAATAGGAAGCCGTTGAACGTTGGAACTTGTTCAGGAATTAGCAAGACGTGAAAGTTGGCAGCGAAGATTCCTTTTGCGGAAAGTGTGTCGTGAGAAGGAAAACGGAGTGGAAGGATAGGGAAGTAGTTTGTTTGAAGAGCCATCACTTTTACTTTTGAACTTACGGCGGGTCGGAGGAACGAAATGAGCCTCTGCAATGGCTGTCTGCATAGCCGAACTTGGGATTCTGCATGGGAATCTCATACCTCAAACGAAAACTCTAAGATTTACCGAAACTTTTGTGATCAAATCACAGCCAATAGCTTCGCTCTTCGATAAACAGTGTAAGAAGTCTAATCATGAGCGCTTCAAGTTTACAGAGACGGCGAATTCCGCCGCACTTTTCTCCCGAATACAATGCAATCCCAATTCTCTCCCCCCTCGAGTTCCCTAGCTGCCGAGAAAGTTTCTCTTCTTGAAAACGCCTTTCACCTTCTCCACTCGAACAACAATGCAGTAACTCTTAGCTCACATTCTACAAGACGGCAAAATATCTAGGTGAAGCCAAAACTATTCTAACTCACTTGTTCTTTGACCCCAGCTCCCCATTCGTAAGTCACAGGCTTTGATCGATTGTAACGAATTTTAATAGCACTTTGTCACATCGAGCTTCTCATTGCCATAACTATAGAAAGGTCTAAAGGGGGAAAGACGTTACTGAATTAAATGTAAGGACCTTAACTCCGTCGTTCATTTCGATAAAGGGGGCTCGTTGGGTACCGAGCGGTGGACTGGCTACGTAAATGCATTGATGCTATGCCATTGGATTTGATTTCTCCCATAAGGAGTTTAACAGTTATTGTCTTTGAGGTCACGATAAACTCTAAGCCTTACTTGCGAGAGATGTGGATTTTGTTATCGGACACAGAAACTGTGACAGGGTGAAAAAGAGAAAATCGGATCATGTGTTTCCATACCCACAACTGTAAGGTTGGATAAATGGGTAAATAATTCGCTAGCAACTTATCCTTAAACGGAGTTTAGAAAGCTGCATAAAATAACACGTTATAAATAGAATGGTAGGGAAGAAAACATTCTTCCCACAAGCTATATCCCAAGTACATAAATGCATAGCTTTTCTGGAGTGTAATAGGATTATGTTATCAAGACCAGGGAGGAACCTCTAAATGGATGAGATGGCACGTGGGCGGGTCAGTGCATAAATTCAAGTTACATGGCGCTTATTGCGAACTTGTTCTGAGAATCAACACGTAAAATGGGAGCATGTCCTACCAGAGAGAGAATCTTAAAGTTTTTATTCCAAGTAGAATCTGAATAATGAAAAACTCTTTGCGATCGGATGCGGTGAAAGACGGAGAAATGGTGGAGTTTATTTGGCGAGAACTCTGCGCAGATTTGCACACACCGAGAGGCAGTCACAAAGGCTGAACTGAAGAGTAATTACGAAACAATAATGTTCGCGTGATATACATGGAGCTGTCACAGTATGAAACCAAGGCTGAGAAATCCGGTTGGAGAGTGGATGGGAAACTTGATGAGTCGCACCAAGCAAGCGAAGAGTGGTGTATGAAATAGCTGAAACAGACGTCAATGCATCCTACCCAATACACGTTTCCCCATGTTCCCATCATCAGCATGACTGAAAGGAAGAATTATGGCTTTACTTTCTCCGTCACTTTCTCCAAGTCCGCCAAAATCCTCCTCCTGCCTACATACAGTCCGCATAAAGGAATTTTCCCAATAGGAAACGGCTTCAAACCCACAAGTCTTACGACATCGTCCCTCTCTTATTAAATGTGTAAATGATGGAGCCAAATAGTCTGTGTGGTATACTGATTAGCCATTTGTCGTGACATTAGAGCTTACATACCACTAAATTCCATGAGCATGTCCCTCGCTTGCTGCAGTTTCATCTGCCACAAATGCCGTTTTCACTCACAGAAAATGAAAACCAGAGCTGAGCTAATAAGGAAAAGTTGTTCTGTCTCCAGTCGGCTGTCTGTACTACATCTTGAAAAACTAAAAATGCCAGCATACAAAGAGTTTGTTCAATTCACTTTTTGTAGTTGCTTAAGTTCATTTCCTTGCATAGGTACTTTCAATGCAATGCATTGACTATTTATCTGGCTCTAAAAAGTGTGGCGCCGTGCGTGAATTGAGTATATAAAGAGTAAATAATTGCCAATATCTTCACAATATATTCAATTCAACCGTTTTAATTGATCTAAAATCCGAACCTTTTCCAAACTCGTGAATTCTGCTTCTATAAAGCTCATGTAAACCAAGTAGTATCGTACAGAAAACTTGCCAAGTACTGTATTCAGTACGAGTATGAAATGATGGAAATTAGCAGCGCCTCATAATTAATACAATAAACGATTTTGCCAATTTCAATCAACCAACACGACATTCCTGGAATTGAATATTGTGCCTGAATTCTATGGACGGACTCATAAAATTGAAAACTCAGTGCCCTGGTAAAGCCTATAGCACTTTGGCATGACACATCATGTACATAAAGACGGAAACTGAACTGAATGAGCTGATCGGTAGCTTCGCACTGGCAGAACTTGATAGATAGAAATGGGGCTGAAACACGGAACTTGAGGTGGCAGTTGTGACTGAAGGAGATTGCCACGTTACTGCAAACCTCAACTCTGTTATAAATTGGGATGAGGGATAACTGTGGTAGGGTAATCACGACGGAGATAAGAGGAGAAAAGAGTGACAGAGAAAGGATGTCATGAGATAGAAATCGAGAGTAAAACATAACGGAATGGATGGTACACTCTGAATGAAAATTATTGACATGTGCGGAGCATTCCTATCGGTTGACTGGTTCGCGGTACATTAATCCTGTTTCAGCTTACGATAAAGACTGGTTGAAAAAGAGGATACTGGCAAACGGTTGGTTGTGATTGCCTCATTTTCCCAAACGGTAGATACACCATCCTTTCCACGTTTCACGAGAGAAGAGAAAAGCGTCATGGAATACTCGCAACATGTACATGACAAAGAGGCTTCTACTGCCGCTATTGTCGTCATTTCTACTCTAAGCTAGCAGTGCCATTTGGGAAGATTAATAATACACACCAGCTATGAATGGTTGACGACATTGAGCCATGTCACCCATCTAAGTCTGTCATCTAGTACACGTTGGTGAGTGGGACAAAATAGCACTTCTCATTTGGCAATTCCCACAACACCGTCTTTTGGGAGGACTCACATAATCCCAGAATGATGTGCTCTTCCGTGTTTCGTTTGCGAACTCAGAGTTGCATAAATAAAACAAGTTAACTTTTGCAATGACCCCGGCTAACCCGAATTTCCAAAACTTGCAACCTCGATTGCTTCTCAGCTCTCTCAGGCTAATTCCGCAAAGGATGAATCAAAACTTTAATCTGTTTGAAACAAACATATGGCTGGCATCCATTATTTCTATCGAAGCGGAGATAAAGTTGCCAAAGCAAAAACCGCATAGCTCACATTGGTTAAGATCATGGGAGTTTAGCCACGTCATGGGTGACCTCTCCCAGGATAATCAATCAGTTGTAAAGCTGACTGGAGAGGCACTGTATGTGGAAGAGATTCATTCTGCAGCAATCCCGCCAACGCTGCCTTCGAAACTGTCAGCTGTCAACCGATATTTACTACGAGTTATATGGCTTAATCGGAGTTTTTATTGACCGGTCTGTGCTCTATGTGGTTTCGAATGGGAGAAAGCACTGTCAACGTCTACACGCCTCCACAGCCACTGGGCTCTATGGAGCAGTCAGTGGTACCCGCACAAGCACAACTTGAAGGTAGGTCCAAGATATAGTTGGCGAAATGTTAAAGCGTCTTTGGCTGCTATCAAACGAACTCTCGCGACGTCAGGCTATGCTGCAATACCTTCACATATTTGCCCAAAAAGTTATAAACATTTGTCCATAAGCACGGTACGTGCAATCCTGCACGGGTAGGCGTGGAAGGATATGCAAGCTTGACTCGAGACTAATAAAATGAATGAATATTGTCTGGAGGAACAAGTGGTAAGGAAGATTTGTGCGGAATATTTATTGGCTACATTCATCATTCCGCCGGTATTGACTAAAAGGAAGATGAAAATCTTGATCCTATGATCTGAGATATGCTCTGTAGAAAAAAATTTGACATAGTGGTAGCTGTATGAATCATGACGGTGGAAAATTCCACCTGACTTTCCAAACTTCCGAACGGATTTGGAGCTTCAAAGTACCGCAGTAAGTAATTCCGTCCCAGGGTTCAAAAGCCAGATCAGTGATCAATAGGAGTATTCGTCGGTCACGAAGCCGTTTCATACGGCTTTGGGAAAACAGTCTAACCACATCCAGAAATGTGTGACGTACGTGAGCTCTCCAGGATTTCGCGGAAAATCTAACATATAGATTCAAGCGCGAGCCGAATCCAAACTGGCGTATGTAGTAGGATGGAAGATGGCGAGAGTTCTGGTGGCGGCTGGACCAAATAAAATGTGAAAGAAGGGCTTGGTAATCGGAACCATATTTTTTAGATGGTCCGGCACGAGATGTAATAAAGTAAGTCCAGGGAAAGGAAATTATAAGAGAATCCTTGTTTTGCAAACCATGTAAATTACTCCAGATCGGATGGACAGATGTGAAAGATAATTCAGTGGAGTTGGGCGACAGGAGGAGAGCTCTGCTCCGGAATAAGCATAATCTACTTGTGGACAAAATCCAAATGGCTTTTGCAGATCAGGAATCCGGGAGAAAGAACCACACTATGGTCTCTTGCAAATAACGGGGACAGTGACGAACGACGGAGGGGCGAAACTCCCCAACATAGGGACACACAGAGATTCGGATCAAACCCCGGTGTGTGTTTGCTCCCGGGGAACTCTCAGAGCCACAGCATTGTCCTGATAACAAGATTTAGGTGGCTGATCAGAATTCAAGCACGTGTGCTTTCGCAAAAAGTCGGCAAGAGGAAGGAAGGACGGGAAGTCAGTGTGGAAGATCTGCAATGATGCAGGACAAGGACAACCATGAATGGCGCAGAGAGGCACACATGACTATAATGGCGAAAAAACGTACCAGGCCGCGGTACTAAACATCTGGTTCTGGCTATGCACGTAGGATCCAACCCCAGAAGAGGCTAATTACTTGAAAATCTCACACTCGTCCCAAAAGTTTTGCATCGTGACTGTACCCAGGGCGACGTACATAACACCATGTTCGACATTTGTCGACAGCAGCTTGAATCAGAGTTGTGAGACCCATTGACATTGAGCTGGAAAAAAAGTTGCAGCTTCTTTCCTTGCTGCTCGTATGTCATGCAAAATGATAACAAATGTAGGCTCAACTTCCTCATGTTACTACAAAATGAAATTGTCTCTTCCATGGATTCCTGGGGTGACACTTATATCTATACAACTTGAGGTTGAAAGTGGGATAAAAGGTAAATTGGCTTGCTTCCTCAGGGAGTGTGGCCACCCCTTAGCGCTTTGATGTGACATGTGCACATGAAAGTTGCCTAACTTTCACATGTCACACAACGTACTGAGTTTAAGTAAGCATTTGGACCGAGTCCTTTGTGAATTTCCGCAAGGAAGCTGAAAGCGCCAAGTCATGAAATCTGATGTCGGGCGCATAGATAAATGCAACGTAGGACAATAACTAAGAATTAGTAGGAACTCTGAGCTTTGCTTACCTCACATGGCGGTGGGTTACTCCGGTACGTATGGTATTATTTTGAAAGTTACCGATCCACGGATGACTTTCTGGAATGCGAAAAAAACATGTATGCATCAAAAAGTATTCCAATTACAGCTCAGACCTGTGCCATATATATTTGCAGAGTTTCCTTGTCGGGTAATCCTATTGCTACCATCCAGTTCTTTAGAACAAGAGGGCAAAGGAAGAAGTGAGTGATTAATGCATTTGATGATTTTCTAAGATAGAAAAACTCTGTGGCATGGCAGGGCATTCGGTAAAGTACGGTGGTCAGAGGCGCAGGAATAGGAAAAGTTGAGAGAGAGAGAGAGAAAGTATCGTATTCGGTAAAGTACGGTGGTCAGAGGCGCAGGAATAGGAAAAGTTGAGAGAAAGAGAGAGAAAGTATCGAGGAGATATATATGGTGATAAGAGGAGCAAGGACGGATCTGGAAAGAGAAAAGAGAAAGAGGAGGGAGGGAGAGAGAGAGAGTAAATGGTGGGAAAACTAGGAGACAAAAGGGTGGAGGATGGTCATAAAATTTGGAGAAAAATGAGAACAGATTTCAGTGCGAGACAAAAGTAGAGGATTCTCGGACTTACAGGCCAAGTACAAGGATAAGCGGTGGCGGAAACATAAAAGTAGCGTTCGAAGAGAATTTGCCATTCCACCAGGAGGTTGAAAGTAAATGAAGAGAAAGCGGAGTCATAAGGAACGGATAACTAGGTAAGAGAAAAGGAATTGCTGCCAGAGACTCGAGAAATATGTGAAAAGTATGTTCTACCTAAATCATTAGTTTTGATTAAATCTTTTTCAATCACACCAGCCAGCTCAAGCTCTGGGCACTCTGCGTGCGAGTGGTTATATAATTCCTGAGCGAGAACCGAAAAGGAATCAGGGGTAAGTTATCCTCCGAAGGAGACACCTAGCTGACTATGGTAATTTCACAAGTTTTAGCTACCCTCAAAATATGGTTCTTGGAGAAAGTCCATTGAAACTAGTGTGGGAATTACTCAAAGAGGATAGTCCACGCATATAGTGCTAAAGAGATGAGAATAGGTGTAGGCCCAGTTCCTCAAGGTGAGAGACCCACAGTATGTACAGTCTGCAGAAAGTGAAGGAGACAGTACACAAAGAGAAAGAAAGAGGAGAGAGAAGGAGAAAGAGAGAGGAGCTTTTGGGCAAATTCGCAGACAGCAGAGAGGGAGACAGGAGAAGAAGAAAGAAAAGAGACGGAGAAATCAACATCTGTCCCAGCCCAGCAATGGAACGGAATGCTATCGGGATGAATACAAAACCAACTGAGGTGTACCGCCGCCAACAATGGCAGGCGTGCTCGCAAATTCGTCTGATGGACTGTCCTTTACTGATTGCTGCTGCTCCTTTAGCTGCAGCATACCAGGGAACTGTTCCGCCAACAACTTCGCTCTCAAATACACAAAGTCAGTTGCACAGTCAAAGCATAAGCGCAAGAAAGTCAGCCTGATCTAGACATTTCACCTGCGGCGAAGCTCAAACTTGGCGTAGTACTTAAAGTACTCTGAATGCTAGCTTTTCTCATCTGAGGAAACACTAAAAGGAGAATCTTCTGCTGCTAATTTTTACAAATTTGAAGGACTGAGGAAACTATAAGGACTACAAACTCCTTTCTTAATTCGCCAATTCTTTCGCTCAAAGCACACTATTTCTTAGTTTCGTGTGCTCAAACTAGTTCCATCCGCGACCAATAACACTCAAATCATTGGGCCATGCATTCATAAAAGTACTAGCGCTCCTTTAAAAGTTAATGTGGAGCCGTAACTATTGAATAAAAGAAGTATGATTCAACTACATCTCGATAAAAACGACCATAAATCTATGTACCTTTGGCTCATGTCGAAGAATCTTAGTACGCACTCATTTTTTATACTATGCTTCTACACGAAGAATCGGTAGAATAAAAAGTATACTTTGCTGTCATAGTAGCATTTACACTCATGGGCCTTGCCAAAGACGGCAAAAGACAAACACCTTCCCTAAAGTGACTGGATTACGAAATACGTAGGGCTCGGATTCGGAGTTCCTCTCGAACGGAAACTGACGCATAAAAAATATGGGACAGAGTCAGGTAGCAGTAATAAAAATCATCCTTATCCTATCATGTTGGTGGAGTTTGTGGACAGGAAACCTGCCTTTAGTACTCATCAGTCTTGTTATTGCAAGTAACGAGATCGAAAATTAACCAATATGTGCATAAGCTACTTAGTGTGAGGGAGGCCTGATGAAAAAAGCGGTGGATAAAATTAGATTTGTTAAGTAATTGCATATTCGTAAGGTTCCTTTGATGCGAAAGGGCGAAGAGTAGCCACTTTTCCTGCAACGAGTTCATTGTCAGCA
>VRMD01003604.1:0-10591 GCA_009872375.1 Sminthurides bifidus | reverse complement strand
GTCTTCAGTTCAATAGGTTTCATGAATGCAAACGGATGGGGTAGAGAAGATCTTGGGACAATGTCTCTGTCACGTAGTGGACAATTTCTAAAACATTTATAGTATATATATACTGATGAACGAGTAAATGGAAAAGGTACGGCTATGAGATGGGGACAGATGAGTTTCACGGGAAATACTTGTATTTACTTACGGGTTTTAGCACAAATGTGTATTCCCTGACCGTGTCATAAATTGTACGTCAGTATCTCGAGTTGCGTTCAAGGCAGATAGCAGGATTTCCGTATTCTTTACTTATGACGATGGCGACGGTGTAGCTGGTTTACGGCTCTTTGTGTCCGAAGCCTTCATCACGTGTATATATATAATTGCATCATTGTTTTGAGTAATGACTGGCAAGGCAAAGCTCGTGAGATTTGAACATCAGGAGATTGACGAATTATATATGCGATTGCTAATTGCTAATTCTTTGATGTATTTTGCAGGGAAAAATCTATACACAAATGAACATGTGGCAATTAAGTTGGTGAGTGGAAGAGTGTAAAGGGCTTGGAATTTTCATATGTATAAACATTTATGATTGTACTTACGTTCCTTTTGACATTCTTGCAGGAACCTATGAAGACGAAAGCTCCTCAACTACATATGGAATATCGCTTCTACAAAATATTAGGATCTCATGGTAAGCATGCTATCAATAGCATTTCTGGAACGTATTATATGGATTGGAAAACATGAATTGTCAGTATTGACTTCCTTTGCTTTGCAGAAGGAGTACCGGATGTTTATTACTTTGGACCATGCGGAAAATACAACGCCTTGGTTTATGGAACTACTTGGTCCAAGTCTGGAAGACCTGTTTGATCTCTGTGGGAGACGATTTACACTTAAGACTGTCCTAATGGCTGCCATCCAACTTGTACGTTAGGTTTTCCTGCTGTTTAAATTATTAAATATGAGTTACGAATCAATTGCGTGGTTGTTAATTTGCTGTAAAATGACCCAAAGAAACTTTAATATAATAATGGTTCTTTTTGATCTGCAGCTACACAGGATAGAATACGTACATTCGAAACACCTAGTGTATCGGGATGTTAAGCCAGAAAATTTCCTTATTGGACGAAGTTCGAATAAGAAAGACAAAACTATCCATATAATTGATTTCGGTTTAGCCAAGGAGTACATTGATCCGGAAACTAATAAACACATACCTTATCGAGAACACAAAAGCCTAACTGGAACTGCTCGATACATGAGCATAAATACTCATATGGGACGCGGTAAGGATGATTCTTATTGACTAACTAGCTGATATGTCAATTGAATTGCCACTTATTAATTTTATTTGGTTCCAGAGCAAAGTCGACGGGACGATTTGGAAGCACTAGGGCATATGTTTATGTATTTTTTAAGAGGGTCACTTCCTTGGCAAGGCTTAAAAACTTCCACTCTAAAAGAGAGGTATCAGCGCATAGGTGATACTAAGCGAGCTACGCCGATAGAAACTCTTTGTGAAGGATATCCTGGTAAGTTGAGCTCAATTTTGCTCTCTGAAAAATATGAAAGTGTAGCAAGGAGATTGTGCAGTTAATGGGTGGTTGTCATAATTTTTACAGAGGAAATGGCGACTTATCTTCGATACGTACGTAGGCTGGATTTTTTTGAGACTCCCGATTACGAATATTTAAGGGGCATCTTTCACGATCTATTTGAGCGAAAAGGTTACGTAGACGATGGAGAATTCGACTGGACCGGGAAGACTATGGTGAGTACTTGATTGTATCTTTTTTCATGCCTGTGTTATTACAGTCACATAAACGTTGATGACTTAAATTGAGTCATTGGTTACCGTGCCTCATTTAACTGGCGTGATTTCTAAGGCAGAGTTCATTTGGTGTGGGGTCACCCGAAAGAGCCTAATTTACGAAATAATATAATTTTTAGCTGCGTTAGTATTGTAACATGTGCGTGTACCGCTAGGTTAATATGCGTTTTAAGTTGTAGGATGTGTAGCCTTACCAAGTCGTGGATAAGTAATTTTTTCGTAATTCTGAAATTTCTTATAACGTGGCGATCGATTTGCACTCTTCACGGTTAACATGGAAAGCCTTCCAACTGGTTACAGCTCAGAGTTTTGAGAGATGCTCCACCATCTGATCGCAGGCGTACCAAATCAGACAAGGTTTTTAACACACATCATTACATCCCCACGTTTTACCTCACTATCTGCCAAACCATCTCTTTATAGAAGTAGTTTGTACGTTTTTGAATTAATATTTTTTTGCGAGTTGATTTTTGCGCAGTAGGGCGTATCTTATCAACATTGGAGAGAAGCTGAAGATAGATTGCTGTAGTACCTAAAACCTCATGGAATTTCCAATGACATTATGTTCATTATTGTATATAACCCTTACTAGAAACATTCGGCCACCCGTTCTCCTTTGTATGATTCAAAAATCTTGAAGACGTGTAGGAAAACTCTAGCGGCGCTAAGAACGCCCTCACGTTGAATCTAAACATTTAGGAGTGCTGTTAATGCAGTTCTCGAAGAAGTTTAAAGTATTGTATGCTCCAGCATTACCTGTAGTTTTAAAAAACAAAACATGTAGTTTCCAAGTTATACTTATGTAATTTAATGTTCTTTGCTTGTAGTCAACTCCAATTGGGTCACTTCAAACAGCGCACGAAGTAATTTCGCCACATCGGGAGCAAAGGAATCACCCCAACGCAGCCCATAATAACCCAGGAAGACCAGCTAAGGTATGCCTGATGGATTCGCTATATTTACGAGTTTGTGATGAAGTTTTACTTTCAGTTGCCAACTCATGTCATGGAGTTTGAATTATATTGGTGCGATTTACAAAATGGCATGGGCATGGTCCAAAATATTCGCTTTAGTCCTGATCTGCTCATATCTGGCAGTTTTCATTTATCGTTTAAATTACTAAATTTGGTTTAATGACGGAGCAGCGACAGTGTTTTTGTTTCAAGAAAAAGATGGAAGATACTCGGAAAGACCGAAAGAACGATGATCAGCAATTAGCTGACATGAAATCTTTTAAGTTTAAAAAAATAATGGCGCAGCAAACCACATCAAAGTTTATTTTTATCATGCTCAGGGAGGTGGAGCGGGAGGGAATAAGGATAGCGGGTGGTCAGATAATCTCCAGAATTGGCCGTCGTCCTCTTTAGGGCACGACCTTACTCCTGGAATCGACCGTCATGGTTCAGTACAGGTGAATTATTATGAAGTCTTAACGTGTTAACTGGGCTGCTTTCCTTGGAATGGCTGTTTTATGTTCGATTTTTCTAGCAGTTTTAAAATAAGTATACCCCCGCGTGCACGTAGGAGCTGTTTATTAGAAAATCAGATGTTTGTGCTTGAAGAACTGCGATCATTACGATTGATTTCAGCATTCTGAGTATCGGAATGCTGTTTCGATCATCAAATGCTTTTTATGCATTGTTAGGTGGGAACTTGTACATAAAGCCGTGCCATGCATCAGCGAATACTCTTTGTGAATGTTTATGGTACTCACCTTGTTTGCTGCGATAATGTGATGTCGTTCTGTTTCATGTAGTTAGGTTAGTACTTGCCAGATTCATTCGTGAACTGGCCTGTGCTTTTGGTATTGTTTGTCATTCTGTTCCAACATTTTGCATCGTCCCATTGATGACTTCGGCACAACCTGTGGCATGACAAAGTGTTCAGGATTAATGTGAGATTCTAAATGACTTTTTACGTTTGGACAGGTTGTGAGCTCTACGAACGGTGAACTGAACCCTGACGATCCTACAGCTGGTCATTCCAACACTCCGATAACTGCGCAAGCCGAACTGGAGACTCATTCGGAGACCAAGTATGAACTTGTTTTCGCCTTTTACGGTTTAATATTAACGCATTGATTCTAGCAACTGATTCAATCAACGTTCTTAATTCCAGATGCTGCTGTTTTAAGAAGACGAAGAAGAAAAGTGCTAGTCGACCGAAATGACTGGACGACGGAGACCATTACCTTCTCCCACCCTCTTCTGAATGAATATAACGTGTAACGGTAGAAATTTGCTGAACATAGGACGTGACAATGATTGAATTACGAAAATAATTTTAATTGATGCATTCACTCTCGTATGTTGTTATATTACTAAGGTTTGAGTTCCGGTATGGTATCTCAAGAAAAAGTTAAAAGTTTGCCAGATTATTTTCTCGCGAAGGTTTTCAAGGGGTGCATGATGTCCGTAGCTAAACAAGATACGAGAGGTTAAGTATGTCGGTTGGATGTTTCTGCTAGCGCTGCAAAATTCAGTTTTGTACTGTACATGAAACGAGCGCTAACACCGCTGATACTACGTTTTCTGACTCTCGAGCTAGCTGTAGATAATTACATGCGGAAATGTTGTGGTGACTGTTGTACCGTACGTTGCAGTTACACTACGCAAACTTCAAGATTAAATGTGTATAAGTTTCCAGATGATAGGTGGCTAAAATCCGATCACATGAAGAAGCTCAGCCTCGTCACCTTAATATACTGTATTACTTGTGCTTTTGTATGCCATACTTTCGTTCGATAATTAGGAGCCACAAAAGCCTGATAGAGTTTGGCTATAAGTTTTGTCGTGTGACCATTGGAGGTCTTAAGTGCAAAATATTTCCCCTCGAGCTGCGTGCCAGAGTGACAATGTAACTGATATTTATTTTATAATTCAAGTAATTGCCAACTTCTGTGAAGAAGGCAAAATTTATTTGTCACGATTGGTCGAAGTCTAGGTGTAGGTGGAAATTTACTGTGGTAAAAAAGTTTGCGGTTAAAGTCATGAAGCAGGAGTATAGCGTTTCTAATCAGGAGGGGAGAACTAGTTGTACAGAGTGAGTCGTTATACCAACTATGACGGAGAGCTGCTACTATAAAATGAATACTGTTAGCCTAGCCTAAGTACATGATTCAGGAATAGGATGTTGCTGTCTTTTCGCCAAGCACCCCTCTCCAAGTATTCCAAATATGATGCATCTACGATGAGGCAAAGCATTGTAGGGTTAAACGCTTATTTTTGAAAAAGTGGTACTGCACATCATACTATAGAAGACATCCTGTTCTTTGCAAATATTTATTAGCTTGCTTGATTACAGTTAGCGATGGTTCGATTGTTAAGTTATTCACATTACGAGACTGTGAAAAGTCGAGGATTGTTATTCTTCTCGTTTCGAATGAGCAATCAGAATGAAAGTACAAGGTTTATTCGCGCTGTAAGGAAGGTTTCCTGACTAAAATAATCTCAGTACCCCAGGATCGATGAGCAGTAAACTAAATAATCGTGACTGAAATAGTACAGCTAAGGATTTTCCTTATGTTTCATATGGAAGCCAAAGTCGATTTACAATTCTACCTTATGGATGTGCATGTAATTACCTGTAGTGTCTCGAAAAGATTGTTACTTTAATTTCTGGCTCGGATCAAGTATTCACATACGGTTTCAGGTTGCTTATTAATTCTGTTGTTGGTATCCCTGCAACTGTATCATGATCATTTCTTTTTTGGTTTTTATCGGATTCGTCACATCAGGTGTAAACTAAGTTGTAAACCTTGCAAGCAAGTAATCATCACAATACAATCAATACCGTAGGATAAGTTACATATTTGTACCCCATGACGCTGTAATTGTCTTCGCGCAGCCAAAGGTATGCAAAAGGTGAACTTGTAGCAGAAATTTTGAGCCGCAGTTAAGAGGAAATCATTTGAAACATCATTGTGATGAATCATGTTAAAGGTAGTTTACCTCGGCTTTTAGCCAGCATTGCAGCTCAGGTGGGTAGATGTTGATCCTCCCCAAATAAGTTAGTTCCTGCTTGAACAGCTCAGTCTTGTACTCTCGTAAACCACAACAAGTTCTTTTGATTGATAGCAAAGCAGTGAAAGTTAGCCATGTTCAAATTTTTCTACTCACAGCTCCACTTTGAAATTATGCTTATACTACTATGTTAAAAATGGGAAAAAGTTCTTTGCAAGTGCAAAACAAAATCATTATTACAATGTAATTAAGAAACCCTGTGCTATCTCCCGCTCTTTTACATATTTGTGTACTTCTTCTACGTCAGCGCAAATGTTACAGCATAATTTGTCATTTCTTTGCAAATCCTGTAGTTGTATTCTCAGTGACTTTGTAGATATCTCCTGCGTAAGTACCTTCAAACGCGATAAAAGAAGAATGAAACATTAAAGTTGATTATAAAGACGTTACGGCTAAGGTGGCTATTGTGGTCTTCTTTCGGACATTCTGCATCTATTTTTGAGAATTTGCACATAGTAACTCACTTTTAAAGTACATACCATCCTATCTAGTTGCAACTATCTCCAATGCCACATGAAGGTTAGCAGGCGCATTAGCAGATCAAATCGAGTACTAATTGCTTAACAATTGAAGTTAGTTTTTAATCCGTTACCCATCTAACGTTCAAACCCTCGTGAATTAGTGACTTTGTAGATATCTCCTGCGTAAGTACCTTCAAACGCGATAAAAGAAGAATGAAACATTAAAGTTGATTATAAAGACGTTACGGCTAAGGTGGCTTTTGTGGTCTTCTTTCGGACATTCTGCATCTATTTTTACCTAACCCAGGCAGAAGTCTTATGTAAGTGCTGAGAATTTGCACATAGTAACTCACTTTTAAAGTACATACCATCCTATCTAGTTGCAACTATCTCCAATGCCACATGAAGGTTAGCAGGCGCATTAGCATATCAAATCGACTACTAATTGCTTAACAATTGAAGTTAGTTTTTAATCCGTTACCCATCTAACGTTCAAACCCTCGTGAATATCTAGTGTAACGAGACAATTAGGCAAAAGTTGGCACCAGAGCAGTGACACCGTCCAGTAATAGCCATATCGGGAACTTTGGGCTACAAGCTACTACAATGCCTCAATGAATTAAATCGTGCTTTTCATGCCATCGAAAGTCTACGCTTTCATCAGGTACCATACTTAATCAGTGTTAAGCCTGGTGAAAAAAACTCCTGACCGAAAAAATCGGCGTTACAATTTACGTTCCTACAGTGAAATTTGGCTTCAATGATGTTAAGATTTTTACACATAACAATTTTTCCTTCCTTTAGCTACGCTAGCTGCTGCACCAGTCGCAGTCCCAAGATGGTCGTATTTGCACGGCTTTTGTGGATTTCCTCCAAACAATTTTTTCGTCTCCATCTGCAATTCTGTGGGTGTCAGCGGAAGCGACTCCCTCACACTCTTGTTAAAAGCGTTTTCATCTCCGTCCAATTAACCCCTTTGTATTTAATTGACATTTCAAATCTGGTAGTAGGCGTTTGGAATAGTTGGCATGCCTTTGGTGAAGTAACGGAAAACGTGTTTTCCTTCTCCGTATCCATGTCTTTTAGTAACCAAATGTCGGAAGCAAAGCCAAAATCGTTGATCCCAACGGAGGTGACAACTCGGCAATTAATTTACATTAGAGAAATCTCTGGGCGATATCAGTGACACGTTTTTAATATCATTTCCAGGATCACTCTGGAGAGATTACTTTAAGTTGCAACAGGCAAGGCTCCTTCCGCCCACG
Source organism: Sminthurides bifidus (assembly GCA_009872375.1). Classification (NCBI taxonomy): domain Eukaryota; kingdom Metazoa; phylum Arthropoda; class Collembola; order Symphypleona; family Sminthurididae; genus Sminthurides; species Sminthurides bifidus. The sequence goes on along the minus strand of VRMD01003604.1, from coordinate 3,018 downwards.
CTCAAGCTCCTTGTAAGATCATAAGATGGGAGACTGTCTCTCTGCCGGATGCCTTTCTCTTCCTCTGAGCAGCTTGGGAAACCGAGCCAAAAGGTGACGGCTAGAAAGAAAACACAGGATGGAACGCAAAAACCTCCGAATACCGGACACGGGAGAGATGGTTTTATCCTACCCTGGTTGACTACTATTGTCTAAACAATGTAAATGAGCAAGAAGTTGTGACTTGCACGTTTACTGCGTGGGTTTCTCGCCTTCCGCTATTGCCATTTACTTCTGTCATCACGAGCATTTCAGTCCTTTCCCGCCCCTCTGCGTTCTCGCACCCGAAACGTGTTCCCCAGAACGGGCAAGCACGGCCTCTTCTGACTTTGTTTTACCGATTCCGACACTCCTATCCGATATGACCCGTGCATTGTTTTCTTTTCCGTCATCTTCTTTCCCTTCTTCCAATTTTTTTGACACCGGGAGTTGATAATGAAAGAGCCATAAAATTTAATGGCTGTTTTTACTTAAATGCATTCTCCCCTCCGGAATCCGATATAAATACATCTTCATCTTCGTCAGCTTTTCAACAGTATCATTGCCAAGAACAGGATCAGCGCAGTATGATCAGCCTTTGCTCATACTTTTGGATTCACTTTCGCTTACCTTGAAGAAAAGTGAGAATTGTATGCTTTTACACTCCCGCAACTAATAAGCATTGCCAATACCGTAATACTTGCTTATGAGACCTGAAGAATCTAATAGTCCCCGCCATGCTCCCTTCTGACTCCGGGTAGAATTACTGAACTCCGGGTATCAGTATCGCTTTGACGGATAACTAACAAGTTGGCTTCGGGAATAACTGGATGGGAATCAGAGCATAAAACAGATTGTCAGGTAAGCTTAAGCAATTACCACACAACATAATGATGATCTCATCTTCATTAGATTGCGGTACATGATAACATTTGAAGCCACACGGCATGACACTGCATTTCCCGTCAAGTTGCACTGCCCTGTGTGGTAACATTTTGTGCGTGTAGCATGTGATCATCTTAGCAGCTTTGTTGGACTTGAAAGAATGCCACATTCCGTCAGAGGCTCTCAGATCAGAGGTGTGAGATCTTCATCCAAGCGAAGCATCAAAACAAGCCTCAACGTTTGTCCTCCTCCTCATTCATTCTTTGAGTCTGCTTCTGACCGCGAGTCCTGCAAGATTTTTCGGGGTTCCAAGTACTCGTTTGTGTCCGGATTGTTCTCCCCAGTGTTCATACAATAACAGATCTGTTCCGAGTGAATTAGCAGTGTCAGAGTTCATTGAAGTTGGGACCAAGGGATGTGAATTAGAATGAAAATAGGTGAGAATTTTTATTGCCAACCCTTCTTGGAAGGATAGTTAGCACCTTGTATTAATATGTGGGTCGTAATAATTTTAGGCACATCGGCCTACTTTTTATTACGCGTTCGGTATTGCTTCACAAAGGCTTGTGATTCTCCTTGTAATTGTTAAATTACGGCAGTTTTCTAACTCAAAGGCGGCAGTCGAGCTGGGTGTTCTACTTTAGTTAGAGTTTGTGGGAGAAGCTGAGCACTATCGTAATTGTGAACGGACACCAGAACATTATTGTACATATTTTATTTTAAACTTTGTTTCTGTTTCTGATTGACCAGCCTCAAGACCCGTCTCCCACAAGTTGAATCGCAAGAAGTACCAATTTCTCGGAACCGATAACCGGTATTTTTGGTTCCCAAACAAAATTGATTGAGGTAAGTGCCAAAATTCACTTCAAGTAACATTTTTGCACCAATTTGAAGTGTGGGACGTGAAGAGCGAATGAGTCAGTAAAATAGCTTGAGGTATTAGTTTATTGGGGAAAAACTTATGCCTTTGGACTTTGAACACTGACATTGGTGAAATAGAATTGAAATGTAAACCCACCCCTGCTTTGCTTTGATGCCAGAAAGTCTACCCTTTCGATATTGAGAGCTTTTAAAATTGGATTGTTCGTCAAACGTCAAACAGAATTTAGTGCTGCTTTCTGTAGAGTCCAAGGTAAATTGACACTCGATTCAAACTCTATTGATATGAAATTGCCACCTCTCCGTTATCATTCTTGTATCCGGAGAGTTGGTACAGATTGAGATTGCAGTAATGCATTGCAGAGGAAAAGAGCAGCGGCTATAAATAACGCACTTGACTGAAGCCACTTAAGTAACTGTTTATTGTGCGTGTTTCCGCCCCCGCCAATAAGTGTTATTCGGCAGTTATCGTTTGCTAGTTGGCCAATTCATTTGATTTGAGACTAAGGCTAATTTGTCTTGACAGTTGACATTGAATGTGCCATGCATCTTGGACTTTTAACATGTAAGTTCAACTGGATGCAAACTCATCCCCCGTTGAGACTAAGGCTAATTTGTCTTGACAGTTGACATTGAATGTGCCATGCATCTTGGACTTTTAACATGTAAGTTCAACTGGATGTAACTCATCCCCCGAAATTCAGTTCATGATGTCTAGAATTTGTAAATCCTGTCGTAGGTCCCAATCTCCCAATTACTGGAGGTGACAAATTCTAGCAGTACTTTGTCATTTCCGAATCTTATTTCTCATCCAGCTCTGCACTGCACACGTTTCCTATGCTGCTAGTGATGCAATCTGAATCTTCTTCATTACCCAGAGTCAATGCTACATTTGACTGCATCGCCCATCTAATCTTTTCGAATCTCTTGCAATTTACGAAGATGAGGTTTTCAATTCAACCCGGTGAATCATCTCAACTTCATTTTGGAAGCTAAACTTGAAACTTTTTTATGTTTCTCACAGAATCTTCAGAGCCACCGATCAATTCGTGCTACACCGTCCAAGAAACAGAATCGGTCCGACCACTGTTAGTTACACTTTGAATGTGCTTCAGCGTTCAATTTACGGATCATCGTTATGCAACCACTGCACAAGTGAATTAGTGAAAAGGTTTTGACTTTGTGACGCTGGGATTTGGGTATCCCTGGTTTCATACCTGTGCAAAGTGCAGAAAA
>VRMD01003603.1:0-10592 GCA_009872375.1 Sminthurides bifidus | reverse complement strand
AAATGAGCTAATTTCGGAAGGTGACTTGTGCTGTTGTTTTTATAGAGTTGAAAGATTTTCTGTGGACCGTTACGGATTCTATCGGATTTCTTCGCAGTAGAATTGCTGAAACTGTTCAAGCATGGAATGTGAAGTTACAAGAATATGTAGTAGCGAAGAAGAAAGAAGAAAAGCAATCAAAGGTACCTATAAAGTGCAATATTAATCAGAGTGATTGGGTCAAGTTTTTGTTTTTACCAAGAAATATTGATAATGCAGGGAGGGAGTAAGGTTGAAGCTGATTTTTATGATGCCTCTCTAAAGTCAACAAGAACGGAAAGTGATTTGTACAACTCAGGGCTCAGTGCTCCATCTATTGCATCAAGATCTTCAAGTATTAAAGATTTTGAAGAATCTTTACGATCCAACGACGCAGACATGTTCGAGAATCAAAGAATGAAGGACACCCAATCCATAGATAAATTAAGCACAAGTAAGTTCAAACAGCAGTAGTTCGAAGTTTAAGTTATCGTAAAAAAGAAGAAAAAGAAAGGCCAAAATAATCTATGTGAAATGGTATGGTTCTATTGTGTTTCAGCTTCCGGAAGTACAGTTGATATGAGCATATCAGGAGTGTTGGAAGAATTAATCACCAACTCGGATCAGTCCAATGAGGTTACACGCTTGGAAAACAATACATTACTTACAGGATCTTTGGTATCTGACAAGCAACAAGCTGGCCATGATCATTCATCCTTACCGACCAGATCGGAAGTACAAGAAATAAGGCAGCAAAGGAGTAGTGGTGAAAAGTCTGAGGCCGAAGTGCTAGATGGAAGGGGTGAAAAAAGAGTGACTAACAATTCTGTTAAAACAATTATGTCCCATTTTCTTCCAACTACTGCTTCTGGCCAAATTATTCAGGTACCATTTATCGAATCGTTGGCATGATGTTGCTGTTATGCTACTACTATTATAAACAGTGATGATGGTATTGTTTCTTGCAGTCACCATGGTTGCCTTCTGAACATTACCACATAAGAGCTCCTAGTAGTCTTCCCGTAACAATTTACGAAAACGAGCCGAGTTCTATTGCAGCGTTTGCACTATGTTCAGAGGATTATGTCGCAAGGTTAAACGAGCTCCGGAGAACTCAATCCATCCAGATATTGAAACGTGGAGATGAAAGTGGATCGAACGGGTAATGTATCTATCGGCTATGTAGCTATCAGTTCTTTGCAGCATTATCATCACAAAAACATTTTTTACTTGAGCTTATTAATATGACTATGAGATGTCATTTTTTCAGCAACCGCAGCGGCTCTGACGGACTGTCTGGATCTCCAGGGACAGATGCGTCACCTCCAAAATCAAATACAGCTGATGGCGAGGGTTTGCAGAACGTCGAGGTGCAGTTTGCAAGCAGCACGACCAGATTTTACTGTCGTGTTTATTTTGCGGAAGAATTCCGGCAATTGCGGCAGCTATGCTTAAAAGAGTCGGAGCAGTCTTTCATTCGTTCCATTTCGCGTTGCGCCGTTTGGAATCCTATTGGAGGCAAATCAGGATTAACATTCTGCAAATCGTTGGATGACCGTTTTGTAATTAAGCAGATGTCAAAGTATGAAATTAGCTCGTTCTTAGTATTTGCCCCTAATTACTTCCAGTACGTATCGGCTTGTTTGCAAGAAAACAAGCCTACCGTGTTGGCAAAAATTCTTGGCGTTTATAAAATTGGCTATAAAAACTCAGCAACGACGGCTCAGTCGAAAATGGATATACTTGTTATGGAAAACTTATTTTACGACCGAAACATTTCGCTAAAGTTCGATCTTAAAGGTTCGGAGCGAAATCGCTTGGCAACGGCTTCGGGGAAGGACCAGGAAGATATCGTGCTGCTCGATGAAAATTTGACTAACCGTAAGTATATCAGAATTATGTGAGCTTGAAATCATTCCGTGCCCTCTTACAATGCTGTTTGTGTTTGTGGTTTTGAAAGGTTTGTGTGAAAATCCTTTGTATATCCGGCCTCATACCAAAACAGTGTTGACAACAGCCATTTCCCTTGACTCCGCATTTTTAGCCTCTCAAAGTGTCATGGATTATTCGCTGCTGGTCGGCTTTGACAATATAAAAAAGGAGCTCGTAGTAGGAATTATTGGTGAGTGCATAATGATAGTACGTTATGGGTCCAGTCTGTAGGAGTTACCGACTGTAACAACCTGCTATTTCTGAGTCTAGATTACATCAGAACGTATACAATAGACAAGAAGATTGAAACGATAGTAAAATCGTCGGGAATTCTTGGAGGACAAGGCAAAGCTCCAACTGTTGTCTCACCTAATCAGTATCAAACAAGATTTACGCATGCTATGGATCGATACTTCTTGCTAGTTCCCGACAGATGGATGGGCCTGGGGCTTGGCGTAGACTCTTGAGTTTCCGAAAGGCTAGTGTCCAAGTTATACTGAATCTGTGATACTACTAATCAAATCTGTTTCTGCACTTGATACAACGGATTTTGCGCAACATTTCGAGTAAACATCGAGAAGGAACTAGAAAAAAAACTCAGCCGAAAAACACGACATTTGTGGAAATCGTCTTTCTAATCCATAATTTTTTATAGCTATTTTAGTATTTAGAAGGTCCCACGCGAAGTCAGGGGGTCTAGTGTAAACCGATTGACATACGAAAGTCACCTTACTATATGCAAGGGAGTCAAAAAAATAAAAAATATATTGAAACCGCACATCGAATTGTATTATTACAGAAGCACCACATAGAATCACATGAAGTTGAATTTAAATGCTGATCTTGACATAACTAGAATTCGAGATTTCCTGTCAGCACGTGCACAGGCACTTCCAATCGAAGCTCAAATTCGTCGTGGTTCAGCACATGATATGAATTTTCATCCACAGGTCTGCACAAATTGATTGCAAAACATTCAATGCTTATTTTATATTTTTGGCTATGGTATAGTAATGTAATAAGTATCATTATGCTCACCTACGAAGCGAGTGGTTGCTATTAGGAATGACGTTCGTACTTGTAACAGCAACTGCGTTATTGGCCTTAACGACAGGACATTTGCTACATAGACGAAAATCTTGAGATTCGGAACAGTCTGAGTGGTACGCATGACCACATCTGTAAAAAATACACGCTCAACAATGAAATTAACTTGTTTAAACCGTTTTTACTTAAATCAGCTGAAACTAACTTACTGGAAAACGACGACATCTTTTATAGTTTTTCGAAAGTCGCAGTTTAGCGGAGCGTTACAAACTGAACAAATCTTAACCCGAGGGGAAAAACCTTTCTTTAATTTTTGACATTTATCAGCCAATTTCTCGTGGACATCCTTCTCAGAAATATGTTTCAGCAGATTGGTTACAATTTCTTCGTTCGCGCACGTCTCAAACATACCTGTAAGGACGCAAAAGTTAAGTTACCGAACAAGCCTTCGATTTATCAATTATGCTGGAATTTTCATACCTGTGATTAAGTCGTTAATCTCAGCAAGTGTAGCTTTCTGATGCAGCGGCTCATTCATGACAACTTCAACGATCACTGGAAGTGGCACATGACCCATCATGCTCCCCATAACGTTTTTAGTCATATCATTCAATGGGATTTCTGCATAATTGTGCTGAGCTTGACCATGCGTTTTCAGAAGTATCCGCATTAGAGGAACCCACAATTGTTGTTTCTCTTCCTCGTTCAGTTTCGGCGTAATCCTTTTGCAGAAACTAACTAAAGCTTCAAAAATTTCATTCATTTCGTGAATGTCGTTTGATGGTATCTCTGGGTTCGAATTATTTTTTTCCACTTGTTCGTGTGATACCTATGAAGAATTTTATTATCAGCAATGAAGAGAAATATAGAAGAAGCAGCAGATTGTACATTTTAAGCATCGAATCACCTTGCTGAGTAACTCGGAGAACTTGGTCATCAACTTTTCCAAAGCCTCATCAAGTCGGTTAATTTTTTCTAACAAGTACGCAATAGCCAAAGTTACATCATACTTGGAGCAAACTTCGAGCATCACATCCACATTATAGCAGTCAGACATTTTCAGAAAATGAACGACAAGGACAGGTGTTTTTTGGCATAACAACGCTACGTACTTCTCAGAGATCTCACTATCTATTTGAATATTAGCCTTGTTTTGTTCCCTGTAAAAAGAAAGTTCCTTGTCATTGGCATCAATCCGACCATCGTTAGAAAAGTAGTTCTTTACTTACTTTGCATTGAATAACGCTTGTAGAAGTAGGAAAAGTTCATCTGGGGACTTAGAGCTAAGCTGCTTCACTATTCTTGGCAAGTGCGTGCTGAGGTGTAGGTATACGACTCTGGCTGCCTTCTTACTGTCGATCTTCACTAGAGCCTGTAAATAATTATAATGTACGGCGATCGCATTATCTGCTTCTGAATTCTCATATTCTTGGATTACTCTTACCTCAATATTTGATATTATTTTTTCACAAAAATTGGGGCTATTTGACTGCATACAGAACACTTTATGAATGAAGTTGAAGACTTGTGCTGATCTCAATTCATCAAGTAGGTAACACGACAGCATATTTTCGTACTCCTGCCTACGTTCGTGGAGCATTTCACACACACGATAGCTGCAAGAAAAGAACAGTTATGGTAATTGATCACCCTACCCATAAGTAATAATTTAGTATCAATTAAATAATTGCCTAACATCTCTTACAATTTTGCTGCATAGCATTTCTGTAGCAAAACATCATGCTCCAAGTGCTGCAGACCTCCGGCTTGTAATAATTCAAGTAGCGCCTGCTGCCGCTCATCCACGCTTGAAGTTTCATGTGGACTTGTTAAGTGCTCCAGGACCTGCAAAACCGTCAACGACTTCAGGATCGTCCATTTGAAAGAGATTGCAGCTATGATTGCAAACATGAAACGCTTACCTGCTCAAACAAATGCTTGCTCACGTAAAGGCTGTTGCTAATTTTCGCCATTTGCCTGGCTAGAAAAGTGAACAACATTCCAACTTGCTTGACCTATATTTAAATGAAAATGCTCAATTTTGTTTTAAAATCACACAATCAGTTTTGTCAAGGTAAAATAATTTGAGCTATAGCGAGAATATCATGCTTACAGTAAAGTCCCCGTGCTCAACCATAACTTGCAATAGAATGTCAACCATTCTTTGTTTGAGTCGGTGGCCAAGCTCCGATTCAAATACAACTTCTTCAAAACTGAGCGATAGCACGTTCAAAAATTCTCGGGTATCAAATTTCAAGAAGGTTCTGAAAAAATGTAAATGCATGTAGTGACGGCGTAGCCAGCTATCCCGATATCTCTATAATTTAAAAGTGTGCTACCTAATTCTTTAAATCTGCCTTCATTAATAAAGACTTTAAACCTTTCTTAAAAATTCTGACTACTCACCGTATGTAAGGATAAGCTTGTTCCGATTCATTTGAGTTACGAGTATGTAGAGTGGTTATGCAGCGGAAAACATCAGACTGAACTTGATCAACTTGCCTAGCAGGTATATTACCGTAAGGATAGGCTCTACCCGCTAAACAGCACGAAATGTAAACTAGCAACTTATTTCCAAGGGCAATATCTTGGTCTGCTAAAACTTGTCCTGAAAGTTTGAAAAACAAACACACTCGTAATTTGAGGACAAACAGGGTTCCGATACAGGCTGCAAACCTTTCATTATTAGGTTAATAACATACCCGCATCGACGGCTTTCTGTAGTTTTGCCAATAATTCTTCTAAAGGAGTGATGTAATCAATCATTCCTTGATTGTAAATGTACAAAATCGCATCAAACAATCCATGCGCCCAGCATAACTTGATTGTGTAATGAATATCTAAGCACCCAACATCAAAATGAACAATGCAGGCTTCTAAAGGCTGGAAAACATAGAAAAAAAATTATAGTCTTGCGTCGGCATTTTTTATACTTTTAAGACATTGAAAGATTCAAAGATGACAAGCTACCTTAGTTTTTGCACTTTCTTCGTAATGACAAATGAACTCTTTCACTATAACTGGAGGCATGGACCTTAACTGATCGTTTAGTACAAAAGGTTCTAGTGCTTCCAAATATGCAGCCTTCGATAGTGCGTTCATACTACAAACGTCATACAAGGATTCAAACACGGGATTCCTGCAATAATGTTTACAAAAAATATGTAAGGAAGATTGCGAGCCTGATCAATATTTTTGCTTGTACTCTAAAACTTACAAATGCTCGATCTGGACAAGGTAAGACACACAAGTTGTTATCACTAAGTGGTAGTTTTGCTTTGCAGTCCCACTATCATCCATAAACTTAAAAGTTGGTATTCTTTCAATGTAACGGTCTATCATGAAGATGAGCTACACCAAGAAAATTTAAATATTATACTTATACCAATTAGTTGCAATTAATATTCATTAATGTTTTGAATTTGAAGAAGTATTTTTAGCCAACGCACCTTCTCTCGAACGACTAGTCGTTTGGAATCTTTCGATCCTTTCAGTCCTACAACGGCCTTAGCTTTTTCTAAGTATAACTCATATCCTAATTGCAATGCATCGGCAAAATGCTGCTGCTTCATTAAATAATCTAATCTTTCATGCCAAGAGCGCATTGTTAATGCGTGTACTGACTTAGTTCCTAGCATGATAATCTGGTTACTTAAGCAGAGAATAGAATTATAACACGCTTTTTCGCCGGCAAGAGCCTGAAAATGAAAGTTTTAAAAATATGATATCTTTTATATGCTTAAAAGTTAAAATACAGAGCTTAATACTTACAAAAGCTTTGCTGACGTTACCACCAGTCGCGAGTCCTTTGAATTGACTGCTGGCATAAACCAGTCTGACTTGTGAAAGATCTACAGTTTCTATCTCTTCCTGAGATCGAACGTCAAGAATGCGAAGTTTTTCTTTCGTATCTAGCACTGCCAATGTCCTAGAGTTCAGCCAGTGTAAACTGAGAAGTTGATAAGCTACAACTATCTTTTGTAGCAGTAGAAATTGAATTCCAGATTTTGAATTTAGTGTTATCTGCGATAGATGTTTTTGTAACTTTAAGGGCCATCCGAATGCGGTTTTCACAAATGTGTCAGAAAATAAAATTAACGATATCATCGGCTTATTAGGATTCACTTACCTGGTAAAAATACACACTGTTGTCCCTCGCGAAAGTCAGTACTGGATCCACGATTTTTTCATTACTAACAGTTTGAATGATAACCATTTGCCACTGAAGCAGGGGTAGTGTTGTGGGATCACACATTAAAGTATGCGTGAATAGTACTCTTAGTTTTGGCCTTATCATGACAACAATAATCTGCAAAGAATTACAAAATTTAAACCAAGGTGAATAACCTTCCATAGCACCATTCTTTCGGCAGACTCATACTAACGAACAAAATACGACATAGTACCTTTGACAAAGTGGCTAAGGCAACTATCACAAATTTGTTTAATGGATTTTCGGGATAGTGAGCGAGAAGCAGCGGTTCAAACGTACAAACTTCGCCCCTGCTGCCAGAAAAGATACAGCGTGAATCGCAACCTCGTATACCCATTGTCCTTTTAAAGTTAAGCTCGAAAACTGATCCACTGCTATCGCTGCAAAGAGCCAGCACTGGGTAATCTGTGAACTGTAAAAGACCGGCTATAGTATGGACATATTTTTATGCATCATGATTTGAGTAATCGAAAAAGAAACATACTCTGAGAATTAAAACGGCTGTTCCAGGGGCATGCATATCATGGAGAGTTCTGCAACATATATCAAACAAATTAATAATTAATTCCTGAATCTGAAGTTAAAACTTTAGATACTTGAGAGATAATATACCTTAAAAGCTTTCCATTTTCGAGATCATACATCAATATAAGACCTTTTGCGAAGGCTACTAATAATCTCGTTCCGTTGTAACTCATAGATAAGCTGCTTACGGCTCCTCCTTGCTCTCGAAGTGATTGATCCCCAAAACACCATTTCAAAATCTGCATTGAATCAAATACAAAAACGAAACCATGGGATGTGCCTACTGCTACCAAGGTTCCGATAGCGAGTGCTGTGGAAGTGCCAGCGTTGATTTTTTCCTGCAAAAATGAGTGGAGGTCAAGCTACATGACAGTTCAAGCAAAAAAAACAATTTCATTACCCGCAGACTTACAGAAGCAGAGTTAATTTGACCAGTGATTTCCTTTAATTGCACATGTCTTAGCAAAGAATTAGGTTTTTTAGGGGCTACATTTTGTAAACTCTTCTGCCGGTAACTTTTAGACGATTTTCGACTTCTATTGTCCGAGCTCTCTTTAGAAACAATACTGATGGTATCACTCACATCTGGAATGTCTTTCTGCAATGACAAGCAAGCGCAAAATCGAGGTTAGAATAAGAGGAAGCTGAAAGGTAGTAGCATAGATAGCATTGTCAAAAGTAAAACACATGTAGGGCTTACGATATTTTTGAGGCTTGCGTCTACAACCGTGCCAAGGCCCTCATCATCGCTAACCGATAAATCGTCGAGATCGTTTAAAATGCTGTCTAATGTGGGCTCGGTGGTCACAGGTGGAATGTGGAACTCATTATCATCGATGGGCTGTGACAGTAGGGTACAAACAAACTGAGTTCATGAAGAAACAATGTCAATTAAGCTGCGGCTAAGTATTTGATGAACATAACTATACTTACAACTTCATCTTCGTCGAACTCATCCACTGTCAAATCAGGCAGTTCCAGAAGAGACATTGGACCCTCTTCGCCAGATTTATTTGACAAATTGGAATAAGCCTCTAACCCGTCCATTATTTCTCTCCTTTCAATCGTAAGAATGTCCGAATCGACTGGATTGCTGCCTTTTCATTTTCACTTCCGAAATGAGTAGTTACCGGAAACCATCATTCAAATGACTTGTAAACTTCACGAGATTGTTTTGCTAATCGTCTGTCCCGTGTTATTTTAACCGGTGAAACACCGTGCCTAGCCAAAAGAACAACCCAACCTAGGACAGATAATTACAATTGTCCAGTTTACCGAGTAAGTACTACATCGGCAACCAGCGCTGAGCAGGTCCTACCACTTCACAGATTGGCACTAGATACAGAATATATAACAGACCATAATAAATTTTGAGGGACGTCGCACCGTATGTGAAAAACGGGATTTGTCAGCTGTAGTATTATCATGGGATGTTGATGTTTCCCATCGATCATTCCCAAGGGTTATTGCTCATATCATAGCAGTTTAGCAGAACTTATGTTAACTCTTGATTAATTTTCCTTTTGCCAATTAAGTGTAGGTGTTTACACGTGCATCATTTTACTGCAGCGAAAAAATGTCATTGTCTCATTGTCGATGTAACGTATATAACAGCGTTACCCCATTTTCGTACAGGTACTAATGAAATGAAACTACATGCGACATTCTGACGCCCCTAGCTCCAAGGCCTCGTTCGTAGGGTATCTACCACAAAGGACGTCATGGCGATGATACCTGTATTCGGAGAAAACGTGCTATGAGTGCGGTACAGAGGAGAGCAAATAAATTAATCATACGGACAGACCCATCCATGAAGCACTATAGCTTGAGTCCAATCCAATTGTCGTTGTTTAGTACTTGACTTGAATCAGTGAGCTCAAGGGCTTGGTCAATTCACAGAAATAGTATCATCAAGTGTAACAAGGTTCAAAAAAGTCTACAAGTTGTCAAGAATTTCGAAGTGGTGTCGAAATTTTTATAAAACCAATAATTTTAATGTCTGTGCATGAGGACGTAAAATTTTATAAGATTCGCAACCTGTTTTTAAGTGTCATTGTGAAGAAGTGCGTCGCGTTGTGGTACATTAAGAGTGTCAATGGAGAATGAGCTATTTTTCAATCTTAATGCATTAGCTGTTGACAACTTGTGTATTGTAATCTAACATCTTCGTGATGCACTGATTCTATTTATTTGAGCATGATATTGTGCAAAGTTACCTGCGTGAAAGATATTAGATTTTCCTGCTTGATCATCAGGAGTGGTGAAAAGAAGAATTTCGTTTCTATTTTGAACATTTTTTTCGTCTTGTGCTACATGTAAAAGTTTGGAAGGATATTTGAAAAATAACTCTTCTGGTAAGAAAACGTATTTTGCAGTCGTATCATTCGCGTTCGCGTTCTATAGTGCCATGCTTTTACAAATGCCCGTAATGGTCAGTATGCGCTGAGAGTAGCCTTGAAGTTTTAACAAAAGTATCAGTATTTAGATTTTCGGGCTGAGTGATGTCATTGATGTTTAATATCCAATCATTGGCAATCGAATAGCTGCTTACATTTTTCAAGGCTTTCAGATACTGCAAACCGCGCATCTACATCACGCCCTAATGGTGCACAAAATGGCAACGGTTGGATTTCCTGGACGAAATCTCCATTCTGCATGTGCATTGCCGTATGGTTATCATTAATACTGTAATCCGGAGCCTTGGCACAACTGTCAACGAGGTGCCGGCAGGCAGATAAAAGTTAAAGTCAGCTTGCGCAATCTTGAGTAGATAAAGCGCAAACCTTCTTTACAGTAGTAGCTTCATTTAATTGAAAGGCTCGATGGGGACGCAGAACTTCGTGTACATGTGCGTAAA